>VUQJ01032759.1:3652-30598 GCA_015108635.1 Andinoacara biseriatus | reverse complement strand
CTCTGGAGAACTTGACTGCATACTGAGGAGGTAATTCAGCCATTTGATTCAGGTGTGTTGGATCAGGGACACATCTAAAACCTGCAGGACACTGGCCCTCGAGGCCTGGAGTTGGCCACCCCTGGCCTAGTGGGTCAAAGCCACCTGTAACAAATGGCAAAGAGCGCAGATACACTAATGAAAAGAGGGTTTGGGATAAAATCCACGCTAACCTCAGACATTGGCAATACTCAGTACATTAAAATACGTCAGGAGTGGTAACCAAGCTCCAAAGGTCAGCAGTTCAGAATGAGACTGGTTCCACTACTGGCACAACAGATGTAACATAACATAACATAACTTTGTAGTGCAGTCTATATTCTTTATCACAAATCAACTGCATATAATATGATTAATAAACCCATATTACAGTATATGATAACCTATGTGTGCTCATTTATTTTGGATATAATTATTACTGCCGTGGGTGTTTTCAGGATTTTTATTAGGGTGGCACAGGAACCAATCAAAAGGGGCTCACAGGAGAATCTGAAATTTTTTTTCTGAAATTTTTAGATTAAAGCATCTCAAAATTGGTCAGAAATTCAGAGTTCTAATGATTTTAGTTGTAGACAGACCTCCTCACTTTATTCGCATGCATTAGGAAATGTGGCTCCCCTCTTACCGTGGGTTAGCTGAGCAGCTCCTTCAGTCAGAGACTGGCACATCCTGCAGGAAGGAGCGCTTTCAGCATTCAGACTGTACAATGCATCATAATGTCAAGAATCACTTGGACACTTTACCTGCCATCGCTTTATCCATACTGTACATATACATTTTATTTATTATTTATTACACTCTCACCCATAGAATGTATACATGTATGCTGTGCACCTCACCTGCTACAAATGTATGTAGTGTTTTGATATTTGTATGTAGTGTTTCTGATGTGTGTGTATATGTATGTATATGTAGACGTGTATTGATATTAATATAAATTTTATGTGTTTTTCATTCTGTTTTATTTCATCTGTTTTATTCATCTTTGCATTCTTTGTACTTTTTGAGCTGCTGTAATGTGAAAATTTCCCCGATCATTGGAGTTTTATCTCATCTTATCTGATCTTAACAATACGGCAGCTGCAATGAAGTACAATATTTAACGACACAGTGACCCCAGTATCACAGCGGGTGTAGCTGCGTCACATCCAACACCAACACGATCCCTGGACTGATCGCACACATTCAACATAAATGGGCTGTGCTGTTGCCCTTAAAATAGCTCCAGATCTACTTTTCATGGAAGTCAAGTCAAGCTGCACAGATCAGGTGAAGTCAGATGCACAGATGGTCTAGACAATCTTGACCATTTTCAAAATGAATTACTAACTTTTTTTTTTTTTTAAATGCTCCCAGTGTTTTTTGAAGCTTAAAAAAATATGGAATGAAACCACGTTAAAGATGTTGCAGACTCATACTGCTGTTTTTCTGAGATATACAGCCTGGTTTCAACCCTAAATGTGGTATATTCATATGTAAAGGATGGGTATAGCTTAGAATGACCAGAAATTCCAACCTGGCAATTAAAACATCAAGGAAATGTCCAGATTTAAGGTATTTCCATGTTGGCTTCACTTTCAGGTTCTAGCCATACTTGCCCCCATTTGTAGTTTATATATCATAGGTGGTTGTTAAGCAGTTTCAGCTGCTGTGATGTTAATGAAATTAACAACAGGTGCACGACAGGAGCAACAATGACACAACCCCCAAAACAGCAATGGTTTTACAGGTGGAGGTCACTGACATGTTTTCCCGCCGATTCATTTCTGGCAGTTTTTTTCCACAAGTTTTGCATTTTGGCTAGGATCAGTGTCACCACTGATAGCCATACCAGGTTAGGATGGCACATCAGTATGTGCAATTGCCAGAAGGGTTGTTGTGTCTCCCAGCACAGTCTCAGACAGAGCATGGAGGAGATTCCAGGAGAGCCGGACAGGTTCGTAGAAGGTCCTTAACCCATCAGCAGGACCGTTATCTGTGCCTTTGTGCAAGGAGGAACAGGATGAGCTCTGCCAGAGCTAAAAAATGACCTCCAGCAGGCACTTCCTGGAGGAACTGATACCACTATTCCCCACACGTTCTTGACCTGAATCTAATAGAACACCTTCAGAGCATTATGTTTTGGTCAATCCGACACCGCCAGGTTGCACCTGAGATTGTCCTGGAAGCTCAGTGATGCCCTGGTCGAGATCTGGGAAGAGATCCTCCAGGAAATTATCCATCATTTTATTAGGAGCCCCAGCGTAATCAGGCATGCATACAAGCACGTGGGGGCCACACAAACTACTGAGCACTATTTTGAGTTGCTGCAGTGAAATTTCAGCTAAATGGACTCGCCTGCTGCATCATTTTTGCCCTTTGATTTGTGGAGTATGTTTAAATTCAGCTCTCAATAAGCTGATCATTTTCATTTCCATCAAATAATGTGGCATCCTTTCTTTACTAACACATTATCCAGTCCATATCAGTACAGATATCCAGCATAATTTATTTTTTTTTACAATTGAGATCTGATGTGTTTTCAAAGTGTTCCTTTCATTTTTTTGAACAGTGTAGTTTATGATTCAGTACACAATACAATTTATTATTTGTAAAGTAAATATTTTATTTTGCACAAAATAATGATGGTTTAATTGTTCAATTGGTAAATGATGAATAATGGTTATTGTAAAGTTTTAGCATTCCTTGTGAATCCATTCACTAAGGAAACAAACTGGAAGATTCCTGAAACTGTGGGAGCTGCAGCTGGAAAAATGGAGCCTCTCCACCTTGGCTGGGTTTTCTTGTGTATTAATCTCTTGCTGTCCTCTCTCTCGTCACAGTTTGTGGTGTACTAACGAGTTTGTGTTAGCGAGGTTGCTCAGGCAGCATCTGAAGGTGTGTGGCAGTCTGTAGTTATCGTTAGTTTAGTTTTTTATCAGTAACTCTTTCACGAAGCAGAAAACGTGGGCCGCGGTGAGCTGAGCGCAGACGGCCATATACTAATCATTTGTGATAGTCTGGTAATTAATGGGATTTGTTAATTGGGCCTGTCCTCCCCGGGGATGTTTTCTGTGAATATTAATGGAACGCTCAGCTAACCTTCCTCCTGCAGTCACTTGATCTTCAGCCGCCTCAGACGCACCGATGTTTGTTTCACGTTGCCATCACTTTTATCTCCAAGAAAACAAATCTGCCACCGACAACCCCAGCAATCAGCACCTAGGAGATATTTATTACCACACTATAAGAGGTAGTGGATTCCCACAATGCTTCTTGCAGTCAGGACGCCAGGCTGTGTAATGCTGGAGTTATAATTATGTTGGCACCGTCTTCCCAAGTTTCCAGTCAGTTTTGTTTTCTCCTCAAACAAGGTGTCTTCTTTGGTTTCATCTCAGAACGCACCAAAGGTGATTAAAATTATGATTAATAAATGAATAAATCATGGTAAAAACATCATTTTCAGAGATTTGTTTGGTTCAAATGCCTAATGTATTATTGGAAAAAGTCTAACTTGTGTTGTTTCAGGTCCCTCAAGGGCCATCGAGAACTTGACTACTGTAACCATGAGATCCCCAAAGACACACTCAAAGTTTTCATCAAAGTGCACTTTATTTTCAATCAAATCAGCAGCATTTTATGTAACACCGGGTCCTTGTTTTCTTAAACATTTATATGTGGAAAGTCTGTCTGGATTGTGACAACAAGAGATAAAGTGTTGACAAGGCCAAAACTTCAAAAAGACACATTTTCTTGCCTACCTGCTGTATCTGTGCCAACGGTTTATTTTCTTTCTTTTGGTCTCTGGGATTTCATTTTTGACACTCCAGAAATAGGAGGAGAGGTGCTGTGCTGCAGGAAAATGTAATAAAATGAGCCTTTAATAGTTTCACTCGCCCTGCTCTTTTTTTTCTTTCACCCTCTCCTCCTCATGCACCTGCTTCTCCTCCTCCTCCTGTTCTGGGCTACAGCTGACTCGTCCCCAAAAGAGGACACGGTGTCCTGCCTCCCTCCCTCCCTGTGTGTCCTTGCTGTCATCAGCTTAGTGTTGGCGTCCTGAACGCTCTGTACTCACCGTCCTCTCCTTTCCTCTGCTGTTCTGTCCTGGCTGCTATATCGGTCCACCCATTGTTTCTAAAAGTGTCTCCAGGTTGTGGTGGTGCTTCCTCGCTGCCCTTGCCCCTCCTACCGCATCAAGACAGCTGCTGTTTGGCTCAGCGAAGAGAGGAGGGGGGCATCTCGACACTGATTGGCTCCTTTGGCACACAGAGAGGCAGGACGACACCTGCTGGAGCTGATGGATCACCTGTCTGCAGGAGAACCTGCTGTGTTCAGGACGCTGGCTTGCCGAGGAGGACAAAAGGTTCACCCCGTTTTGTCCTGACACCCAGAACGTTCCCTTTGAGCTCTGAAAAAAAACAGACTTAAAGGATAATCATGATATTTTTGAGTAAAGCCAAAGCAGCACGTTATCTTTACCTCTGTGCCATAGAGCGCCATTGGTGTTTTAATGAGCCACACTGTTACAACCAACATTACAACAAACGCACACTGTAGTTTATGTTGACTCAATCCCATATTCACTGTCCTGCTGCCCCAAATACTCAATGAAGCACCAAACGTGGATTAATCCATTGCTGAAAATAGCCCCCATCACATCCCCTGTTTCTCCTGGTTTGAGTCATATTTGTGACCACGGTGACTGGTTGACTGATTGCGCTAACATGGCTTATTCCTGTTCACATGCAAATCTTATGGTGTATTCAGACGAAATGTGAAACAAAATTTTCTGTCATTACATACAAAGTTACAACCCAGCGCATGATTCCCAACAAATAGCATGGGAGACTCCATTTATTTTGAACTTGAAGTGTACCGCTATTTAAGTATTCATAATGTGAGGTGTGTTAATCAGTGAGCAGCAGCTGGATGAGTATTTGATGTAAAACCTAAAATAAGAATAGGAGACACCAAAAAAGAAACACAGCGCAGGGAGAACAGAGAGAGGTGAGCAAAGAGGGAGACGTATCCCGAGATGCTGCATGAACATGCAAGAAAACACAGACAGATAAACAGACAAGGATAAAGGAAAGTCTCGTGCTACTCAGGTGCCTCTGTTTATTTCTGATAAATGAATTATGGTTCATTATAAGTCCAGATTTCCTTTGTTTGGTCCTCTACATGCCAGTAATTTACAATCAGGCTGTTGTTATAGGCAGCAGTGATGTATGTGAACAGTTACCAAACTTCCTGGGGAGATGGCTTGTATATGGGGTCACTGGGGTCACGATCAAGGTTACTGTTACTTAAAATAGAAAAGTGATGTCCACTCAATAAGTGGGTGACGATGAACAGTTATTGAGTGGGTGTATTTTTGGCCTGCCAGACAGGTAATCCTCTTGAATCTTTGTGTAGAGATAGTGTTTCTGTGCCCCTCCTGTTCCAGCAAAACGTTTTCCCAGTTTTGTGTAAAAAAGCATTAATGACATGCACGGAGCCCTGACCTCAGAACTGGAAACCTAAGCAGACAGCAAAATGGAGATTTGTAACATGGTTAAAATTTTTAAGGTGTCCAACTGTGAGCTTCTCCGGACATAATAAAGTAGTTAAATTTAACCAAACCCAAAAGTGGCTAAACTTGAAATTAAAGTCTTTTGTGCAGTGGGCTAGTATTACCTGGGGACTTGTAGTAATGTGCAATAATTACAGCATTTGTTTGTGAACTTATTCCTGTGCATATTTGACACATCCATAATTTAAATAAAAGTTTCACTATAACTGACCTATAATTAATCAAGCAAAACCAAACAGAGCTCTTGTGGTAATACTGGACCCTTGAGACTTTTGATTTGTGCATTTGTTTGCGTGTGCATAACAGCACGTGTGTGCACGTTCGATCCAAAGTCAGGAGGGTTTGTGTTGCTGCACAACACGAATGCAGAAAATATAAAATAACAAAGAATAAGATGAAAAACATGCATTCCGACTGGAAAGTTTGGGTGTCTTTGAACAAGCTCGACAGTTTTTGTGGAGAAAACACAGACTTTGTAGGTAAGGTCATTTCGAAAACACAAGATCCCCTGGTAATACTAAAGCTGTGTAATTAGCACTTATGTCTGAATACTGAAAAACAATAAATACAGATGTAAGGTGGTGCAGCAAAAATTTGCAGCTACAACTTCCAGCCAGCTGGAACATTTTTGTGTGGTTTTTGCAGGTTCTTCCCGTGTCTGTGTGCTCCACGTTCCTCCCACAGTCCACAGACATGCAGGTTAGGTTAATTGCTGATTCGAAATTGGACATAGGTGTGAATGTGAGGTATGAAGGGCTGTCTGTTAGCGCTGTGATAGTACCCCGCCTCTCACACGCTCGCTTTTTACTTTTGTTTCGTTAGCTGCTTAGACGTAAGGTACAGGAAAGATTGTGGTTGGGTTAGAACATGCCCCCTCACAGCAGTAACCCTGCTCGTTAACACTCTGACACACTGTATTACCACAATAGACCAAAAAATCATAGAAAAAACATAAAATCGTAGTAGAAAAAGTTTGATTTCAAAAATCGCAAGCATGTTTAATAATTTATTTTTATAACTTAAAATACAAACATAAGTTGTAATTTTTGAAAAACGTGTACAAATGTAGCAAACAAAGTTATATAAAACTATTTACATTAAAATGCAGGCAATGCCTCTGGTGTTTTTTGTGCAACAAATTATGGAACAATCAGATGTCACAGAAAGATGCCACATAAATGATTTATGCTGCTCCAAAAAAACAGTTCCTGTCTCCACAGACAGAGGGCGCCATCACAGGCCTGACACGTCCAGGTGTGTCCTGTCCTGTTCTGGAGACAGTGTTTACGTTTGAGTCTGCTTTGGTGGCTTTTTTGCAGCATCTGCCTTGTCCATGACTACACAACAAACTAAATACACTACACTACACACTCCAAACACACTAAAATCTCTCAAATCTCTTTCATTTCCAAACTCACCATCTCTGTCTGTCTTTCACGCCGTCACACACACAGAGCGTTCACGTGTTCCTCAGCAACCAAATGCCACACGTTGCCATATACTTTTCTTTGATTGATGTGATGCAGTTTTAGGAAAAAGGTTTCTTCCTGCACCCTGCACACATGAGCACAAAATACAGGTAAAAGCATGGTGCAAATTACTGATCATAATGATGGTTTTACTTGGCATACAAACTCATTTTGACAGAGAAACTGCGCGAGGCTCCATCCTGCTGCTACGTCATCTTAAATCAACAATGTCATTTGGACGCGACGGCACATCTGTCGACTCCAGGGGGTTAAGGGGTGAGAATTCCTGCTCACTACTCAGTGCATCAGGACACCTCGTCTGTAAATGAACCATGACATCAGCTTTGACAAAATGGTACCAGAATGTGCTGAAGTTACAGACAATCAGCAACTGGGCTGAGAGTCTTTAAGACGGGTACTCCAGCCAAATCCCACGGTCCAAAGACATCCATGTTAGGTTAGTGGGTGATTATAAATTGGCTCTAGCTGTGGATGTGAGCGTGAATGATTGTCTGTCTCTTTGAGTTAGCATGCAGCAGACTTGCAGCCTGTCAAGGATGAACCCCACCTCCCAACCCATGGCAGCTGGGATAGACCCCCCTCCAAAGTCCTGAATTTGGATTTTTAAAAAAAAGGCTCAAGATGCTTTATATTGTAAGGTACAGACCCTACAATAATGGCTAGATATCTGAAAATAATGGCACTACACAGGACATGAACATCCTGTGTGAAAGTGCTTCACCTTCAAGTTCCTTTTTCTCTTTGGACAACGTGGAAAGAGGCAGTCACATGACTTGTAAGAAAATGGAAAAGAGCAAAAAATGCAGCCAGTTCTTAATTTTAAAGCCGTATTTGTGAAAATAATATATTTAATACTTTACTTAGAACAACATCGCAGTTAGAAGGAGAATTCCACTTGCATCCAGTCACGTCGCTGCCCGTTGGTCAGTATATCATATTCTGCTGTCACAAAAAGCAGATATGCTCAGGCGTCCACGTACTTCTTGTGTTTTTGTCATCTTCATCTTTTAATAACTCTGACTTCTCTTTGTTTTCGCCACGCAGCAGTGCCATCCTGTGCTCTGCAAAAACTCCTTTCCCATATAGCTCTCCACCCTGTGTGTTTAGAAGTATTAAAGACACAAACAGATACAGAAACAGAGTCATCATCGTCTCACCACGCTATTTTGAGCAAACGTACAGTGCTGCGTGAGATGAAAAAGAAAGGCACGAAGGAAGCGAACGAAGCTCCACTGAAAATCATCTCAGAAGAAATTACATGAAATAATCATGCCAGCAGCAGTAGGAGGGAAAAGTTTTTCCTTTTATAGTTACTTCACGGCATATTCCTATACTTGTTTCAAGTAGAAGGCACTTTGATCCCATGACCCACTACCATCCAGAGACTCCTTCTTTTTGCTTTACTTGGTTTTTCCTTTGTCTACCGGCATGGCGATGGTTAAAGAGCAAGCCAGCGTGCCTCCGGTACAGTCGGATCAGTCGCGTCCTGGGGTAACAACAACCACCAGCAGTACTGTGAGGAGAGGGAGGAAGGTGCGTTTAGAGCCAGAGAGACAGATGGAGGGAGATGAGCGGCTGAAAGCCGTTCATTCTGTTTCTGCACTTTCTTTGTTGGTGGTGCGGTTAATCTTTTCCCCCTGAGAACTTATTGCTGTTTTCTTTTTTAAAGTCCGATATTATTTCCTGTAAAGACAATGTATTCTGAAGCATTCATATAACATGATAAATAAAATATTATTTTCATATTTGCTGCATTGTTGCAGATGTTAAAATACCGATATGCTCAGATTGCTGCTCATGGTGCGCACAGGGCTCAGTACAGCATGTGACTGAGTGCTTCTCTGGGTTTCTGTTGTCCCCCATCTGTATGTCTCTTCTTGTCTGTGTTAATCTGTGTCTGTAATTGTACCTGCTGTTTTATTTTGAAGGTAAGATCTTAATATGGTTTTCAGTGTTTTTACTTCCCTCCTTTATTCTTTTTCCCACCCTTATAACTGAATAGATTGAGTTCACCCGTGCCCATCACCCCCGCTGTGCATTAGCCGTTGTCAGGGTGTTATGTAATCTTCTTCCTCTCTCTTTAGCCCTCTTTCATTTCAGATCTAATTCTCATTAGATCTTTCATGATTATCTATTTGAGTCCACATAAAAACTTTGAAATGCTTTGTAATCAACACGACACTTCAGGTTCTCATCAGCAAAAGTAGGAATTTTTAGGCTTCACATTATCAATTTTTGACTTTTCAGACAAATTAAATAATTCATATGTATCCTAATTGTTCTGTTATGTTATCCAAAATGAATGTAGGGCTGCCACCTGCTATAACACTAATTGTATGGTGGCTCAGACAGAACAGCGGGGCTGCTGTGTGCACACTGCTGCACACAAGAGGAGCGAGGAGGGACGCTGAGAGGCATGAGGGAGTTTATTTCTTTCACGCTGTCACCATGAACAGGAAGGAAACTCAATATTACTCAGTGGTAGAGCGCGCAATCAGACTTAAACTTACAGAGAGTCAAATTTTGGCCTACCTTTAGTTAGCGGACGTAGGTCGCTGATGTTTAAACAGGATTGAGTTATATTTCTCTTTAGTCCATTTTTAACTTCATTGTTTTTTCAAGTTTTAATATAAAAATTGTTTAATTTTTGAGCAGATTAACAGGACCCATTTGTTACGGCCTCCTCAGGAAGGGGCTGGTGTTGGGGTTGTGGTTGTTTCTGTTCTCCTCCCCTAGGGACGCTGGTGGCGGCCGCGCACCAATCAGCGCGCCGTTATATAAGGGAAGCGGTGCGGTGACCAGAGGAGAGTAAGAAGCGGAGAGAGAGAGAGAGATAAGGAGACTGCAGTGGCAGAGGGTTGAGGTCCGACGCGTCATGTGTGTGTGTGTGTGCTGCAGTGACGGAGTGTGGTAGACGCAGGTGGACGGGTGGTGGGCCGTTGCCTGTGATGGGTAATGGTTAGAGCGTAGTGGGTTTCGTCTCCCTTTTGGAGATCGTTTTGTGTTCCTCCTTATTTTGTATAATAAACTTTAATTTGGCTCCACCGGCATTTTGGTCTGGTTTTCTGTTTTTCTTTTGCTTGACCGCATGTTCCGTCCCCTCCCCCGGACTAAGGGTCGTAACACCGTTACAGCTTTTCTCAGTCGCATCATACAGAGAAATAGGTTTCATCTCGCCACGACCCCGGTGGCTGCTGACATTGCAACTTACTTTCCTGATACTGAGCCAGACACAAACACAGAGCTTAACGCCTGAGCATCGTTCTCCCATCATGAACAGGAAGGTTCACCTGGTTCACCAGGTACGGAGAGCTGAGTGGGCAGTGGGGCAAATAGGTAGTCTACTCCACTCTTATTTAAAATAAGAGAGAATTGTTTCGGAATGATATTATAATTAAGCTAAAAATAAAGAAATGTTAATAGTAGACACAGAAAATGTTTTGTACTTTGAAGTTTTGATACAGTACAGCTGAAGTTAAACAGTGTCTCAGAAAGGTGGATGTAGTATGAGCTCAGCTATGGGGAAGGAAGCTTGGTGTGGGCTATGTGAAGGAAAAAGGGGGGGCGGGGCTCGTGTCAGTGTCGTCCCTCTAGCTTACAAAGGGTTAACATCAGAAAAGTCATTCTCCCAGCTCGTAATGCAGATCTCAAATCAGTAACACATTTCCCACCCACATCAGCGTTCTCAGTCTTCTTGTGCACACTTCTATTGTTTCTACAATACTTCACTGCTACAGATGTTTGTTATTGTGTTATTGTCAGTGGGAACTGTCCAGCATTGGATTCGTGCTTTCAATCAAATTACTTCAAACTTTATTTTCAAATGTATGTGACAGAGCAGAGCCGGTCACAGACTGTCAGTGGCAGCAGAGAAATCGCCCTTCAGCTGAAAGCAAATACAAGCACACGTTCTCTGAGGTTTAGTTGAAACAAATAGAAATACATACTCGTGTCACAGGTGCATGTGATAAAATGATACCCAGGAATGTAATCATACTCCAGCTCCATCTTTCCTGCTGCTGTTTGTCTCTTTGAACCATGGATGGTGGCATTTCTTCAAAGGGAAGGAGAGGGTGCTGACAAATGAAGGTGAGAAGGAGGTGTGAGGTCCAGCATGTTCACACCTTTGGAGCATGCAGCAGGAGAGAGTCGAGAGTCAGCGTCTATTTTCTGTACAGGCGATATGAAGCTCAGTGTAGACAGCAGTTTCCTCTTTCACTGAAGATATCAAAATCAAGAAGAGGTGACCCTACAATACTGACGTTGGCATGTTGGCAACGTGAGACGTGTTTTTTTCATTTATTTCTATTGCACCAGGGAGCAGTTACCTCATGAGTTACTGCATTTATACAGGAAGGGATTCATTCATTCAGGTGTGCTGCTAGAGGGGCAAAAGCTTCATCTGGACTGTAACAATAAAGAAGAAGTGGAGGAAAAGATGTTCTGACTTGTCAACAGAGTTTGAGCACTACAGCTGTGGAGCTCGCATCAGAAACAACTTACTGGAAAACTTATTCAGTCAACAATCTTGCATAAGACAATCAACTTATCCTCATCATCACTGACCTAATTATGTAGAATCCAGGAGAAGAGGTGTGAACAATAAGGTCATGGGCACAAAAACGTCTGCAGAACCTAAGTTAAAGGGCCAGTTCACTAAAGAACCAGTCTGCAGAATTTTGATATTCACAAGCAGGACAATGCAGGTGAAAAACTTAATACCAGTCTTTTTTTTTTTTAAGTGAAAAAAATAATCTGTGTACACAGGCCTCACATGGTCTGGATTTGTGTTGCACTTACAGGTAACTACAACAGTTATGCAAGACTCCAAATATCAATTCTGTGAACAATTGGCATTTATGTAATAATAAGCTGCATGAACCAACTGCATAAATACTTTAAATCTGTGGAAGAAGCAAATCCCTACAGATTTACCATCACACAGGAGGTGTGAGGTGCAGGTGTCCACCTTTGGAAATTTCCCTAAAGCAATTTGTGACCCACTTTTTTATTCAGCATGCTCTCTAGATGTTTATCAGCAGCCTAATTTATAATAATAATAATAGGTGAAAATATTACTTGACATGTAGTCTTCATGTGGTGAGGACATGTTAAAGTGAACATTATTCCTGTTCACAGCAGGAACCTGCATCTCATTTCATGAGAGTTAATGTGGCTAAAACTCTGTTGTCTCCCGCACTTCTTTCAGCACTGTAACAAAAGACTCGGGATATTTAATGCAAAGCTGCATCTCTGCACTGACAAACCTGACATGACAGTAAAATGAGCCTTTCTCGAGCCTTGTCAGCCCTGTAGAGATTTGAATAAAACAAAACAGCGGCCTCGAAACAAACAGGATAATTATGGCCTCGGGTGCCTGCGCCCGTCTCTCTTCCTGTTGCTTTTATTCCACAAACACTGAACTGGAAAAAGTCGCCTCTTACCGCAGAGCGGCGCCTCTGCGAGCGTTCAATGGCAGATGTTCAAACCGTGACAGATGAAAACGAATCTTCGTTTCTTGCACTCTTAAAAAAAGGCAAGACAATAAAGGATTGTGAGTTACGTAACCTGCTGTAAACCTTTAAGCAAACTAGAAGCAGAGGAGGAGGAAGAGGAGGAAGCTGCACTACTAAAAATCTGTTTTTTTTTTTGTTTTTTTTTTCTGGGATTGCTTAGTTTTTACCATGTCCAACCTTCCTGCATTATCAACTCTGTACAACATGTGAAAAATTCAGCTCACAGCATTTGTGCGAGGACTGATGTACTTTTTCTACAGCTTTAGAGAGAAAATAATGCACGACATACACAGAGGAATGTCACAGACCCTCAGCTGGAACTCTAAAGCCAATTTCTAATGAGAACATTTCACAAATGGCAGGAAAATGTTCCAGTTCAAAAGATGTCTGCAGAATTCATAAGCAGCCCTTTCATTTGTGTTGAGTGAGGTTTTTTTTTTCTGCTTTTAATTCTCCTGCTGGTATTTTTATCTGTACTTCATGAATGCACTGCAGGTTCAGAAACACTTAGTGCTCCAGCTCGAGCCTCTGGAGTCCAAAAATCACACATATCATTCAGTGTGGTGGCTTATTTCTCACACCTGAAACATTTAAGTGGGTAAAATCAGGAGAAGATTGTTGCAAGGCGTCAGACACTAAACAATGAGCACAAATTATTTGTTCTTTTATAAAAAATGTTGTTCATTGTGGGTCGACTCGATGAATATAAAAACACCAGCATATGTCTCAGCAGGATAAATAAGTGGGAGGCACAGATAAGTCGTGATAAACACAAATCCACCTGGGAGCACCTCTGCCTCTTATTATGATTAAAATCTATACATTTGGTAAAAATAATAAAAAAAAAATCAGTTGCTTTCTGGGAAACCAATCAGGGAAAATTAAAGTCATTTATATGTTTAATAGACACACAGTATTAATTGTTGGTCATGGCTCGATAGACGTGGATAGTAGACAAAAACCACACTCAGGTAAAAGTACGTTTACTCAGGAACAACGAGCTCAAGACAAATGAATAAATATTGAATTTTGCAGCAACTAAAGAAAATAACTCAATAATATTAAGACATTGTGCTTCAGATGCTGATGTCAGAAGAAAAGAGGCATTTATCAAAAACTCCTCTCTTTGTATTTCACTGTATCAGTGTAAGAGAGAAAGAACAAAGAATGTGATATTTGTGGCACTGGATAAACAGATAATGTATGACTAAATGTATGACTGTATGCATAAATAGAAAGGAAAAAAGATGTACCCAGGTTCATAAATTATCATAAATGAGCTATCAGACAGCAGGATATTACCCCTGCTGCAGCTCATCATTTTATAGAAGGAAACAACACAATTGTAGATGGCAGAAAGATTATGCCTCCGATAGTCACAGTGTGCATTATCATTTGACTCTTTACTGTACACGCTGTGGATTACTCATTCTTGTTCATGCTCATATTTATCCTCTGTCCCCTCACAGATATGTGTGTGCAGTGTTAAGAGGTTATAATGTGGTATAAAACTGAATATTCCATTATTCTCATATGTAATATCAAAAGTGTGCCTGATCAGATTCAGGAATTACTTGGGTTCGACCAATAAGGGACCTCAGGAAAACTTCCCCAAATGCACTTCTTTAAATATTTTAGCATTATTGGCTTTATTGATAGTTGTTTTGGAGATGCAGACAAAGAGAGCGAGGGGAGTGTGACATGCAGCCGAGGTCTGGACTTTCACAGGAATGCAGAAAGAGCGCGACAGTCAAAGGTTAATGAAAGTGTGTTCTGGTGGGAAAATGATGAAGGCTCATACCACAGTGCAGTGCTTTGGGTTATATTACAGAAATATGAAAAACCTCATTAAAAATCCAATTAAGGCTAATAGCCAAAAATCCAGTCCTACAACAGAGCTTGAATCAGTCGCATGTAATGCAGTTTGTTTTATATGTTTAGAAAACGTTGGGAATTCCTGGTCTGTTGTTTATTCACAATTCTTTGACGACCAACATTTTTCAAAAGCCTAATAAAATGCAGGTTATACATCACCAGACATCCACTTTATGTTATCATCTCCTTTTAACAAAAAAAGACCATTATCAGTTTTAATTATTACCATCATCATGCTTACTACTGGGCAAATGATCCATTCTGATCATTAGAGTTGAGCTTTTCTGCTCAGCTCGGTCTCCAGAGTTTAATCTTGGACGGCAGTTCAAAGGTGGGAGGGGCTGCTGACCGTATAAACCCCTTTTTATGACATCATGCAGACGCAAGAGCAGAAAAAAAGTATTTAAAGCAGTCTGCAGCCTGAGCTTCGGACTCACATGAATTGCAAACACTGACCTCATTATTAGAAACTTTGGCATGTTTAATATGAGCATCCACCACTGGAATATTTAGGTGACCTCTGTTTTTCTTTGTCTAAGTAATTTTGGTCTGAATGCACTAGTAACTCACTGGTGGTCACTTATAGGGCTCTGGCACTTCCTCCTCTTCATCACCATACAAATGGAGCAGGTACCGGACCTGTTGGGTTCCTGTCCAGCTCTCCCCACATAAAAGCCTGGTATCTCCTCCACACTCTTAAGGAGATGCAATAAACCTTCTGGATGTCCTGTGCTGCCTGAATGGGCTGCAGGGACCGTCTAATGCTACCACTGGTTAGAAGGACAGTAAAGTAAAATCAGTCAGGACAAACTGATGCTAAGGCAATGCTAAAGCATTCACTTTCTGGTTCTCTAGTGCAGCTGTTGTCACTGTGATTTACACCAAAGCAGATGAAGTTCAGCTAACTTTGTGTTATACAGTGATGGTCGAAGGTGGAGGAGGCTTGCACCTCCAAAGCAGGCCCAGCTGCTCAACTGAAGTTCTGAGTTAGATAACTTTGTTTTCTTAGTTATGATTTTTAGTTAACTTTAAATGACTCCAGAAACATGCCTCATTTTCTTCACTGAGACAATCTATTGCACAAAATTACAGGAGCTATCATAACCCTGCACTACTGTAGTATTTCACCATGTAGCCTTACTGTATAAGCAAAGATATAAAAGAATCAGTTATGACAGAATGTGAATGTATTCATCTCCGTCTTTCCTAAACTGGTTTGACATCAGAATATTTATCGTTTCTTCTTCATTTTATATTCTTATCTTGGGTAGAAGTGTAAGAAGAAAAAGTCTCTCAGACACAAAACCTTTTTTTCCTGGAACTTGTTTCCAGAGTATTTTAAAATGAAAATGGCACGGCCATTTTTTTTGTTATTTTAAAGCAGGTCTTTGCAGAAACTAAACTGATGTATGCTGTTGGCTGATGCAGGCTGGTGGAGCTTGTTGTACAGTGTAGGAGGAGCATCCAGACAAATCCTGAGAGTTTTTGGTGAGAAACAGGCTGATAAATTAAAGAGGAAGCTCCTCTTTTGAACATGAACACAGACAGCAGCTTACACAGTATTTGCTTGCACTTAGTGCCTGAATGAATCATTCACTGCTATAATTTATTGACTGGCACCTATAAATGATGAATGACCAGGACGGAGCCTTTGGCAACAACTGAAATCCTCTGCGGGGGAGAGAAAGCAGGAAGCTGGAAAATATGAAAAACAGGCAGTCATAAATAAAACAGCCTTAATCACATATTGTTGTCACAAATCCCAGAACAAAGACAAGCGTCCTTCTTCCCTGAAACCCAGCGGACAAACAACAGTCACCCAGCAAGAAACATAACCATATGCCTCAGATACACCTTGGCAGTTCCTATAATTACACTTTATCCTACAACAGTATTCTGCTGCTGGGACAGTAGTTATTTACTACTGAGGCTTTGAATTATTTATATTGACTGTCTGGGCTACCCCAGAAGAATTAGCTCTGCTGATGGCTGTAGGCATGTCCATATGTTCTTAACAGACAGCGTTGTGAAATTCTTCTATAGTAGAAGCACAATAAAGATCATCTTCAGCTTCCTGCTGGCGAGCAGTCAGAAATGACGTCACAGCTGCCACTGTGCAGTCTGCGCTTTGGTGTCAGTTTGGTTTGTCGTACTTTACAGGTTGTGTAACCTGAGTGTGTGAGTGGGTCGGTCTCTACGTATGTGACTCAGTATTTGTGAATTTGTTGCTTGCTGTGTTTTAAATAATTATGTTTGGTTTTGATTGTTTTTGCTTCTTGGACTGCTTCAGACCATTTTTAGATTTTATGGTGTTGTGTATTGTTCAGTCAGCATCATGCTGAACTGAATATGGATGAATCATAAACCCTCCAACACTAACGTGAGTTTTGTTACACTTTCACTTTCACGTGGGTGAAAATCACCCGACGTTAGTCTTCTAAAAATAACCTCGTTAAGTCTTGAGCCTGGACCGGCCCTCTTTGCTGTCTTCCTGTTCCCGACAAAGCTGCAGCAGTGTGCAGTGCTCTGTGTGTTTTGGTGTCTGTATGTGGAAGAGCAGTGTTTGTGTTGCGCTCTGGGCTGTAACAGGAGTTAGAGGTGTTTAAAAAAAGTGAGCTTTAAGCTCTAACAAGACTTTCCATGGCCAAATGCATGTGGAACAGAAGCTGGAGCTTCTGGTCTTTGAGAGTGTTTATTCATTGCCAAGGAAGTCTTATCAAGTAGTTAAGGTTTAGTTTCCTTTGGTTCATGAATATTTTTTTTACCTATTTTTTCTTTTGTTGTTTCCTGTTTGAGCTTCTTCTATGCCCTTCCCAGCATGCAGCACCTCTTCTTTCAGAGTAAACTGCAGGAAGGGCTCTGCTGACGTCACAGTTTACATGAGCAATGACCGATGTGTCAACCTGAGCGAATAGCCCTGGATCTCAGATAAAGAGCCTATTATTTGTATTTCTCTAATTGTTTTTTCTTTGTTTAAGCCTGTCCTCTCCGGCAACTTTAATAAGAAGAATAAGTCTGAATGCTCTGTTGTGAAAAACACGTTTGCTTTGCCAAGAGGAGCTCAACAGTGTCTACAGGCTCCTCTTGTTAGACTTATTCTTTTCTTTATTTCTTGATTTTATTTTTCGCATTAGTAACTGTGTGGTTATACAATGCTGAAGCTTTTGTCCTCTCTCTCTCCCCTCAGCCCCAACCGGTCTCAGCAGATGACTGCCCCTCCCTGAGCCTGGTTCTGCTGGAGGTTTCTTCCTGATAAAAGGGAGTTTTTCCTTCCCACCATCGCCAAGTGCTGCTCATAGGGGGTCGTTTGACTGTTGGGTTTTTCTCTGCAGTATTGTTGGGTCTTTACCTTACAATACGAAGCGCCTTGAGGCGACTGTTTGTTGTGAATTGGCGCTGTATAAATAAAACTGATTTGATTTGATTTGAAGCTGACAGATTTTCTGTAATCTTAATTTATAAAATCTCTCCATGTGTTTGTTTATTGCTTTGTATATACATATAAACATGGAGATGGGTGAGTATTGCCCATAAAGATTATTATCGATATCAGATATTATGATATAATTTTCCCAAGTAACAATGTAGTAATGGAGTAAATGACCCATTTTAAGCATATAAGACATCTACAGCCCCTTTTTTTGTGTATTTGCTAGTTCCTTTAATGCATACACAACTGTGCGTAACCTGATGTGCATTCTGATAGCATTGTATTGTATTCTGAATGACGAGTCCTCAAGTCATCCACTCCTCATTTGAGAAAGCTGAGGTCTGGGCTTCTTTATGCATATCAGGGTATCGCGGCATGATGCAATGTTTCTACATCTTCTGAAAATCTCTGACACTAGTTGCTGCTGATCCAAAATAAAGATAGATTTAAGAACTGCACACCTTATTTCTTTTCTTAAACACATTTTACTGGACTAATAAAAGAGAAAGCTTGCAAGCAAGCCGTCATGTTGGTCTCAATTTGGACTCCAGGAGCAAACAAATCACTCAGGTGCAGCTCCTCAATTGTGAAGCTGTGGAAAAAGCCGAACATATTTGCAACAGGGGGCAGTAACCGTGTGCTCTGCGCTGAGATTAAAACCAACATGTTCTAGTTGGATTTGAAACATGAACCTCTGAGTTAAAACTCATAGATTCAGCTGAGCTATCCAGCAACTCTGACATCATCATTCTTGCAGATCACAAAAACATAAAAAAAAATATGAACACCTGGCAGCTGAATGAAAGGTCCATGCCATGTGGCTGAGCAGATCAGCCACTCGTGTTTGATTGGATGTTTTATCCCATGCAGATGGTGAGTTTTTATTTTGAGCTCAAATATCGTGAAATGTCTTTCAATTTAATTTCCAGAAAGCTTGAAGATGCTGTAAGACAGATATCTGTTTCTCCTCTTCAGTATAAAGAGGGAAGTTCTGGTCGTGCAGTTCATCGTACTGTCACCTGGGGTGGGACGTGGGAAAAAGCTGAAACCTTATCAGTTAACAGCTCATGTCATAGATTTTATACAAAAAGATGGACACAGCCACCATGACACCATGAACTGATCTGACACCACAGTTTGATCCTTCTCTGTTGCTATTGATTAGCTGTCATGTTGTTTTTTTGTTTTTTGTTTTTTTGAGCTAGATCCGATTTGGAAGTGAGGGTGGAGTGCCAAGTTATCAGCTAACACTAGCAAGCTTGTTTATCAAGCTGCATCCATTTATGGACAGTATGAGTGCAATACACAGACACAGATAGCTGCTAATTAGTGCCGAGCAAGAGAGAAATAATAGAGAAAAAAATAGAATTCCACTCACCAAAACTGCAGTACAGACTTCTTGTTATTACAGTTAGGCACACAGCTTGTTATGAGGGGGGAAATTAGCTTTAGAGTCCAAAAAAATGTGCAGTGCCAGGCTGTAAACATGATTATTTCTGCTCTTGGACAGGAGTCTGTGGGGACTGGCTCACTTTTGCAGCCTCAGGTGGACAGCAGAGAAACTGCAGGTTTTGAAACTCCAGCTTCATCTTTCAGTTCCAGATATTCTCACCTGCTTCCAAAATTTAAAATAATGTTCCATCATTTGCTGTCATTTAAACATCAGGAGATGGCTCATAGAAGCAAATAGCCAGTGGTACTAAATGCTTCTATCAGAGCCTGTGCTGCCATTGCCGCCTTCATTTCCACTCTTTTCAAGTGGATGGAACTCAACTAATATCTCCTTTTTGCATATCTATATATAATCTTGTTTAATAAATGAGATCCTGGCCGTACATCAAAACGCTTTGAATTGCTGAGTCTTTGAACCTCCAATTACCAATGAAACTTTCTGTTCCTTTTATCTGCAGTAGTTTTTCTGCAGCTGTGTGTGACTGTTAAAATAAATCACACTTTATGGACTGTGGAGCAGTGAACGAATGAGGCTGTTTTTCAGGTCTTTGAGCTTGTTTTGTGCCTGTTGTTCTGTGCTTCTGTGCTCACGCTGCTCTCCTGTGAGATGCTGCTTATTTCACGTCTCCGTGTCTGGAGAGGACTATTTCCTCTTTGTCAGGCCAATCAGGGTAAAAAGCAACCGCAGAAGGTTTTTCCTCACAACTCTTGCCTTTGTTTTATGTATTCATTATCTCATGATGCAACATTTTCCACTCTGTGCCGGCACTGACCTCTCTGAACCAAACGCCGGAATCCTACAGCAATGAGTGAGAGCCGCTAACTACAAACTTCCTTTTCGACTTCGAAGTGTCAGAAGCACAGAGGCCATCTACTCGGGAAACACTCATAAATAAAACATGGTGGGTTGTTTTGTATGACAGGTGGATCGGACCAGGAATTATTTCTGCAGATAGAGGGAAGAAGTGCTGTCACCCACAAGCTGCCATTCACACAGTGTTGTCTTATGAATCTTCACACCACACATCTTTTAACTCTTATTACTTTGTATTTTTTCCCAGCTGACAAGTAAAATCTGTGTAAAGTAGGAAGGGGATTGCTGTTTAATGTGCTCAGGAGCTTTGATCCCAAGAGAGATGCAGCACTCAGGAGCACTGCATGGAAATCTGAAGCCACACGCTGCATACTGATAATAAGACTGCGACAAACTGAAGAATTAATGCAGCCCCATGTCTCTGCTTTTATCATTCATGCTGTTTCATTCACTAATGAATCAGTTACTGTAATATTTTTTTTTGACAAAAAACACCTCTTAATTGTACACGTTTAAACCCTTGTAAAAACAGCATGTTGCCATTTACAGTGCATCAGGTACCGCTGCAGGTGTCTCACACACAAGGTATGTTTTGATGCTTGTGCTGTGGCATCTTTCACTCCCCAGAAAGCCCCACATGCTTAAAAGGCCCTTGGCGTCAGCTTTAATTGCAGCTGGTAAGTAATTTATTTTAAATAATTACTTTATTCACATATCTTCTCATAAAAAAATAGAGCGCACAAAGTTCTTTGACAGTCAAGTAAAAGTAGAGTATTAGATTCAAACGGAGAGCCGGACATTATGGTCAGAAATAGAAGTTGAAGAGAACAGTAAGAGATAAGCGAGAGAAGAGAAAACATCACATTAAAGCAAGTTCATAAAAATGTGTCTTTAGACGTCATTTGAAAGAAGTCACATATTTTGAGAGCGAGAGCTGGATAGCTGATATACAGTTTGAATGAGCATGTTCATTTTTAACTAAAGCCACATTTTTTTCTTAAACAAAAACAAGTAGGTTTAGACACCCAAATCCAGCCAGAGAGTAAAAACAAAAGTAAACGGTGAGCGAAAACTTTGTAATATGTTGATGGCTAAAGTCCAAAGGCAAAATCCAAGCAAACAGAATTCCAAACGTCATCACAGGGAGCCGGAGAAAACAGAGCGCACACCAGGAAAGACACACAGATGCTTTGACAAAGACTAAGGGCAGGGACAGGACCAAGGTTATTATCGTTAACAAAAAAACAATGAAAACTTAATCTGAAAAAACATTTTCGTGGGTTTGCAAAAGGAACTGAAATGATGGATAAAATGTTTTTGTGTTTGTCAGTTTATTTGAAAGCCTTGTGGATCGATATGAAATCATTTTTTCTGCTTTAGCAGTTTAAGCTGGGAGCACCTCAGTGTGTGTGTCTGTCACCGCACCAGTCCGCAAAATAATGGCAACAGCAAAAGTCGGGCGAAAGTGATAGCGTCCCATATGGGATTCATTTGGGTATGACAGAGAGACAGATAGAAGAGTGTCTTCTTGTGGGTGATGACAAAATGTGTGGAATATTTCTCAAGGGGGAAAACCAACAACCTCAGAGTCCAACAGGGAAGCGCACACAAAGCGGCTACAGAAACCCCGCTGAACCCCACGCAGTAACCCACACAGTAACCTACGCAGTAACCCACACAGTAACCTACGCAGTAATCTACGCAGTAACCCACGCAGTAACCTACGCAGTAACCCACGCAGTAACCTATGCAGTAACCTACGCAGTAACCCACGCAGTAACCTACGCAGTAACCTACGCAGTAATCTATGCAGTAACCCACACGGTAACCTATGCAGTAATCTATGCAGTAACCCACGCAGTAACCTAGGCAGTAACCTACGCAGTAATCTATGCAGTAATCTATGCAGTAACCCACGCAGTAACCTAGGCAGTAACCCACACAATAACCTACGCAGTAACTTATGCAGTAACCCACACAGTAACCTATGCAGTAACCCACACGGTGACCTATGCAGTAATCTATGCAGTAACCTACGCAGTAACCCACGTCGTGACCTAAAGTGCACCTCTTGAGAAATGTCCACACAGCTCCAGGATGATTGTGATTGGCCTGTTCAGCTTGTCCGAGTCCTGAAAAGCTGTATTTGAGCTTTGATTCCTTCAAATACAGAGTTCAGTTTGTTCTGCTTTATAATGTTTTTCGCTGTGTTCTGATGTTATACACCAGATGGAGCTGATATTAATCTACTGCGCTGAGGCTAAACCTGCATCCAATGCTGGGCAGTCCAGTTTAGTTTGAAATTAATATTTTTATTAATGTTTTACACATATATTACATTTTTCAACCGTATAATTTGTATACAAAGTATGAAACACTGAAACTAATGAAAACTAAATTAAAATCAAGTGTTAAACAAAAAAAAAAAAAAAAAAAAAAAAAATAAAAATGAGGAAATCCACTCTTAAAACTGAATTAGAGACAGAGGTAATCTTCAAGAAACTTACAGAAGTCCTGTCGGCTTTTTTTAAGTTCAGAGACAGATAAAAAAAATTCACAGTAAACCTGATACAGAGGATAAGTAATATAATTTGTAATAATAACATTTTTGGTATAAGAAAATTAAGATGAATCACAAAGACAAACCCAAAGCAGGAAATCAAAACCTAACACACAGAAAACTCCCCAAAATCACACATAAAGCAGCAAGTCTGTAACATTTGTCCATTTGAACTAATTTATCAACTTGTTTATCAATTTGCTGAGCAAACCTTTCCTGTTTTGACTTTGCAGTAATTTATTTTTTAGTTGCCAGATTTAAAGGTGGCACATTTAATGAGACTGTGGAATATGTGAAATATTAGAGTGGCATTGAAGCTGAGATGAATAACTGTAACTGCGCCTCTCTGTCAGTTGCTTGTTTCTGAAGGGATGCACAATGAAAGCTGGAAATGTGACAGAGACACAGTGCAGAGCCTGCATTTACCTCACCTTTGAGAACACGTTATATTAGACTGAACATCTGCGACTGGTATGTTTTGAATTTCCTGTAGAAGAGATGGATTATGGCGGAGTTAATAAACTCAGTCTAAAGTTTCTCTTGATAGATGTCACTGCTGAAATGTGCTGCTGTGACTTCTGTTTCCCCACTGAAAATGACAGTTTTTAAATTTCTGGAGGTGAGATTTCAAACTTTCCACCTTTCCTCCAATAAGGTCTCAGAGGCCAGCACAGAGGCAGTCATGCTGATGAGACAAGTCTCTTACATAATGCAATTGGAAAGAGTGGCAGCTCCAGGCCTCGGGGTAATTAAACCATCACTGCCATGATCACAACCACCTTGATGTCTTCTTTTACAGCCTCACAGTTGTTGGTGGTCCAATCAGAGTGCACAAAGGTGCGAGCCATCTGATGGCAGCCACCTTCTTGCTGCCATCACTGTTGATCTAGCCAAGTGAAGACATGAGCATTGGTTTGGTGTAAAATTCAGCTTTCAACACTAATTTGGATAAAGAAATTATAATTTGTCAGTGGAGAATATTTTACAAGTAATAGATTCTAAATTTATAATAGTGGTGAAGATTTTTGTTGGTATGGAAGTTTGTCTATGCCAGTATTGTAATGTTTCCCATATATTTGGAGTCTGTATTCTAAAGTTTCTCCTCTATAAATATTATATAATGAGATTTTATTGCTTTGTGACATATTGTGACATTGCTTTGTGTCTCTCGTCCCTCAGATGGACTCTACCTCCACCATGTTGGACTGCAGTTGTTAGTTAGCAGTTGTTCTGCAAAACATCCTCAGTAAACTCGACTTGCAGCTCATGAACCAGTTCTTCTGCTTCTGGTTTAAATGACCCCTTAACTTGCAGCAGATCTCCAGAGCAGAAGGAGGACTACTGTTTCCAGCTGGGATGAGAGACTTTCTGGAGAAGCAGCTAAATAACAGCAAGAACTGTCACAACCCTTTTTAGAAGGAAAATATCTGTGAGAATGGCTGGAGTTAGCAAGTTACCAGTAAGTGCAAGCAGCACAATCAGGGTGAAGCAGACAATCACATCAAGGAAACAAAGGAAGTAAAACAACCACATACAAAAGTAAAGTAACAGTTTAAAAATAAAAGGTGACAAAGAACAGCCAAAACATAATAAACCAAAGTCCGTGACACAAGGAAGGTTCCTGTACACTTTCACTTGTTTACTCATAAAAATAAGTCAGTTTTAGGAAAGTTAGGATGGTTTGTTACCTGCAGGAGTGAAGGGAAGCTGAATGAGAAAAAAGGGTGATTTGAATAAAATAAATTAAAATAGATTAAAATAAAATAGCAAAGGTAAAAATATAAATGATAAAATGGCTCCTCAACGCCCGACAGTCTGCCATGGTTGCCTCCTCTGTGCAGTGTGCAGTCCCTTTGTCATTCTCACAGTCCCAGCCTGGGATGTCTCAGTCTCGACATTACGGTGAGATAGGGACTGTTTGTTGTGTGTGCAAGTAAAACTCACCAAAGTAAACCAACACCCCAATTATCACACTGAAAGCTTGCTAAATATATAAAAACTGTCTCCACAACATTCTTTTTGGACTGACTTTAATTTGACAGTCTGGATTTTCTTTTGGAAAGTTTTACCTCCCCTGAAAGTCCGGGGGAGGTGGGGAAATGTACAAGTGAGAAACAGAAGCCTTTATAAGCAATATAAACTAAAAGAGATGGACGAGCAAGAAATAAAAGCTCAACAAAATCTAGAAGGTGGTGCTTCAAAAGTGTGAGTCAAAAGGGTTAGATGCTCAAAACACACTCCTCTCCACAGACGTCGCAAATACACAAACCACGACCAAAGCTGGGGAGGTGGCCGGGTGCACCCATCTATCACACCACTAACACACAGAGACAGAACCATTCACACTCACATCCACACCTACAGCCAACTTATAATCACCCATTAAACTAACATGCATGTCTTTGGACTGTGGGAGGAGGCTGCAGTACCTGGCCTAAGGACTCTCAGATAATTGCTGATTGTTTGCCTGTAACTTCAGCACATTCTAATCTCCACAGTGTCAGCTGGTAGCATTTTGTCAAAGCTGCTGCCTTGGCTCATTTACACACAAGGTTTCCCCTGGCATCTGTGACCTGACACACTGAATTATGGCATTAGTGAGCAGGATCTCTCACTCCTTGATTATTGTATTGAAGGGGTGTATTCTAACCCAATGTGAGTGGAAAACTAAACAAAGCAGCAAGTGGAGGGAAATAGCCAAAAAAAAAAAAAAGAAGCAAAACACAAAGGTCCCAATGGGAGTCAAAACAGCATTGCCCCCACCTCCCCAGCCTCTTAATGCAGACTTTGTGGGTGTCTGCGAGGTGACTGTTGTCTCATGGCGGTTATTGCTGTGGTAATGCTAATGGGGAGCTGCAGAAGGCATCTGACAAAGTAGCATTAAATTTCTCCTCAGGATGCAAAAACATTGGTCACTTGGCTTAGATGTTAGGCATACAGCCTAGAGGCTTATGACTCCTACATGATGCCATATTGTTGTCTTCACAACAACAGAAGGCAATTGTTTGTGTGTTGTTTTCATTTACACACACATTATTATCAGAGCTCACCTTCCATCCAGTGACAGAAAGAAGGTGAGCAATTTACATATGTTTATGATGTTTTTAAAATAATGTTTTAATTGTGAAAATGTCCATTTGAAGAAGAGGCTTCAGTAAATTTATGCCACTCGATGCAAAGCCCCCGACTGCTGAGAAAACACCATGTGTGCTCCAGAGTGTTGCTGGTTAGCTGTGAGCAGCTGCAGGCTGTTCGTGCTTCTCCTTAGCACCGTGTTGTAAAGCGAGTAAAAATTCGATAAATTAAATCAAATGTACTGGCCTCCCCTCTCACTCGCGCTCTCCCTCCTTCACCCTCACTTGCTTGGATCTTGCTTGCGCCTCTGCAGGGAGGTGATGCGGGTATTGATCTTCAGTGCTTGGCTTGTTACCATCCAGTTTTTATTTAGCACCAGCATGCTAAGGACAGAGATGCATATGGATTCAAAGAGTAATTTTTCAATTGTGTAGTCTTGTTCGGGAGAACTTCTTATACCACTTTGTACTGTTTTCCGTTTATCATCTTATCTTTTTGTCTGATTGGACTGGTGTCTCTTCAGGTGATTCAAAGTATCTTGTCATTTATCACCAGATGTCAGAGGGAGTCAAAGTTGTAGCAGTTAGCAGATTTTCCAGCATTATCCTACATTTTGAATCTCCTTCAGCAGCTTATCTCCAAGCTGTAAACCCCTGCAGAATTTCTGGCTACACCACTGTCCAGCTGGACCTCCCCCCTCCCTCTTGATGAAACTATATCCTGGATGGCGTGTTGGTCAACCGCTGTGGTTGGCAGAGTAAAGTGGCTGGCTACAGACTAGTCAAATCTGTTTCGCATTACTCCCTGTTGCATTTCCTGTTTTCCTCAGTGTGAGTGGAAAACGGCTAGTGGATACATGGCAATGCCAGCAGCATCCTTTGCCGCCGGCTATGCCTCACTTGCTTCCAGCGCTAATGGAAAAGCTGGCCTCCGATGCTGCGGTACAACAGCTCAGCAGCTGTTTGTCAAACCTGCATTCGGAGGGAATGTAAAGGCAGACCCAGCAACTTCCACACTTGTATTTTCAGAGCTTAGTCAGTCTGGCAAAGCTACTTCCATCCAGATTTTTATGTAAAAATCCAGCTGTCATCTCACCTGCACAAGAAACTATGCTGGCAGCAAAGGGAGTATATGAGCTGCTGTA
>VUQJ01032752.1:3369-15510 GCA_015108635.1 Andinoacara biseriatus | reverse complement strand
CAACCTCAAGAGAATTCAATAAACAAAAGAAAGGTTGTGATGTTACTTTAATATTGCTAAAAAGTATTAGAACATATCACTAAAACAAATTTTGTTATATTTTTTTTAATTTTAATATTATTAACTCTAGTAACATCTAGGGTGTTACGGGTCAATTTTGACCTACATATATTTACTTCCAAACAAATCCTAAAAAGTTCTTTTTTCTTTCAAAAATAGAACCTCAGTGCAAATATAAAATGAAAAGCAGAACAAGTATCTAATCAACAAGGTTACTGCCTGTAAAAGCTCATTTTGAAGAAAGTGGACCTCTGTCTTTCACCTGCTAAATTTCAGGGGGCAGCCAGGGTTTGGCTTTGGGTTTGTGCCCGTGATGGCAGATTTCCTTCTCAGAAGTTCTTCTCCTAGGTCATAGGTGGTAAAGAAATTCTTGCAGATCATATTGTGAGCTCACAGTCCAGTGGTCATATCAAGGGCCACACATTTTTCTTGATTTTTCTCGGGTATGGCACTCGCAGATTTGCCTGTGTAAATCTGTAGATCCAAAATATTTCTGCCTGTTGACGTGTATCACATACTATCAGCAGCCTCACTGATGGATCTGTACACTCCAGCAAGAAGAAGAGCACCAAACATCCAAGTACCCATCATTCCAAATGTGCACTTTTTTCCTTCAAGGTTTGTCATAGCAATCATGACTTTTACTTGTCACAGCAAACCTCGTCATCCCAGGGGTCATACTGATGACCCTGCCATGTAAGTCAAGAGGTTGTCCTCCAAGAGGCACTCTCACTTCTTGATTTGGTTCAGCAGGAGCAGCTTCAGCACTTCCTCCTCATCCGACTCATCAGATGTGTCTGTGTCTTCTGCCTCATCCTCAGCAAAGATATGATCCAGAGCTTGGTCTGCTGTAAATCTTCTAATTTTAGCATGCTGCAAACTGCAGATGTGTACTCTGCAAGCGAAAAACTAAACTGCTGTGCTCTATACATGTCATTACATCTCCATTTGGATGATCTGATCGGTCTTTGGAAGCAGAGTATGAGCTGCTATCAATACAAGCAGTAGAGATAAAGGTGGATGTTTATCCAGGGAAGGAAGTAATCAGGGAAGCCCCTAACCTCTCTGACAGTCTTAGTGAGGTCACAGTGTGTTTATGATTTCAGTTCTGACACAAATTATTGTTTTATGCTCTCATATTATAACTGGGTCAACACCGACCCTAACACCACAAAGGTCATTATTTTCATTAGAGCATTTTAAAATTTAATAAGATTGATTTTTCTTGTTTTGATTTGTTTAAATAATCGTTCCTGACAAAGTCAAAAGGCCTTGATGGCATAAACAAATTTAAAAGGTGCTTTTATGCATTTCAAAACTGAAAATGGGTCTTTACCAACCCTAACATTCTGGGAAGGTTAAAATTTAGTTTCCAGCAATAAAGCTGTGCTTATGAGTTTACGTCCTGTCTCCAGAGTCTGTATTTTGGGGTCCTCCTCTGCCTGCCACAGCGTAACATGACAGAATGTTGATATACTTGCTTTTCTTCATGCTCCTTTAAAGGCTGACAGACACACATATGAGTGTTTTGAGAAAATGTGTCTCAGCTGTTCTGATACTCCTGACACATAAAGGATCACTAAAGGCTTTTGCTTAGGCAGCAGTTGTCCTTCTTTTCTCCTGGATTTTTCTTTAGGTGTCTTCCCAGCTTTGACAAATGTCCAGCTTGGATAACCACGTTTAAGCAGGGCCTTTTTGATCTCATGGTCTTTTTCTTCCCTTGCTACTGTGTCTGTGGGGGAGGTTTTTGGCTCTGTGTTGTAGCGTCCTGATGACATCCAGTTTGTGCTCCACTGGATGATGAGGGTGAAACCGTAGATATTGATCGGTATGCATTGGTTTATGGTACATATTGAGTTTCGAATGTCCTCCATTATATTATACATTGCAGCAAACAAACAAACAATAGTTAAGCGGATGGCTCAACACAGAAGAGCTACCTGAAGTGAACACTCTCTGTTTACTTTAAACGATGGCAACTACAATGCCTGGACTGCTACTCAAGCTGAACTTAAAAATTCTTTGAACAACACATAAAATACCAGTCAAAGGTTTGGACACACTCACCTATTCATATGATGGGTGAGTGTGTCCAAACCTTTGACTGGTACTGTGCTTCTAATGAAAGAACAAGAAAACTGTGACAGCGTTGGAGGAGATGATGTGTATGGCCACTGTACTGACTGACTGAGGAAGAATTTACTGTGCTGGTTCAGCCACTTAGAGACAAAGATGAGGAAATGCATTTCAGATACACCTGATGACATCCAAATATATCTGATATACCTGATTTGTTGCACATTTGTTGTACATCTAGATAGCAGGTTAAAACCTGAAACCTTACACTGAGTGCATCCTGTGGCTCTGTTATGCTGTAAGAGCAATTTTACTGCCATGGTTTGAGTCTACTGGCCCTCTTTGAGTGAAGGCTCACTGTAAGTCAATCCAAAGCTTATCTCAGTGATCACATTTCTATCCTGATGGGAGTTTTCTCCTCCAGGATGACAGCGCCACTGTCAAAAGGCCATAAGAGCTCATTAAATGATTTGGTGAGGATGAAAATTGAAGTGAATCATAAAATTTGATCTTCAATCACCAGATCACCAGAACAGCATCTTAGACAGATTGCTCTACTACAATCTGTCAATCAAAACAATATACGTATGAGTGAGTGTCTTTTACACTAATGGTGTTTATCCCTCCAGTGAAGTTCCAGAGACTTGGAAAATCAATGCCAACAAGCACTGAAGCCATTCTTTTAGTTTTTCCTTTCATTTATTTATTTTACTTATATGATTTTTTTTATTACTTATATGAATAATTAAAAAAGTATCACACAGATTCATACTAACACCTTCTTTTCCTTCACCCAGTATTTTGCAGAAGGGAGATGAGATGGATGAGGAGGAGAAGGGCAGGTGGCAAAGGCCGCCATCCAGCTATGGTTCAATGAAGAGCGAGAGTGATGACATGGAGGACACGGACAAAGAGGAGGAGAAGAAAGCTGGGAACGTGGTCCCACAACTACCTGAATCAAGAGCTCCAGAGAAGACAGGGTACGTGGTCTTGTTTGAAAGTTTAACAGTGTGTCTGAGTATTTGATCCGGGTTGAAGTTTTGCATCACTGCAGACTTTTGTTTCAGACTCTGAGCTGGTGTTTGTTAGGAAGTGGACCCATGTTATAGTTTAAGATTGCTGCAGGTTTTTGTGGCATTTCACAATGCAATTATGGCTGGCCATAGTTTTATTTAAGTACAATTGGTTTCCTGTTGGGGTGTTTATTTATGCAGAGAGCACTGCAACCTACTAATGAAATCAGTTCATACACCAAAATTTTTGGATTTGGTTTTCCCTGCTGGAGGACACACAGGTGACAAAAAATTTTACAGCAGCTCACCTCGTAAATTTTAACATTCTGATTGTTAATTTTATGTAAAACTATCGCTTTTCTGTTTGGGAATGCAAAGTATTGGTAATGGGAAGTGACTGATGTGATGTTAAATTGCTACAGCTTGTTTCACTCTTGTTAATGTTGGCCAGGATACAGATGATTCGTTCGGCGTCTCCAGAGACCCTCTTCACTATGACCACGCAGCAGACCAAACCCCCCGGAGCTGTTGTCATTGATACCAGGTGGAACACACACACACACATACACACACTTCTTTGTCATAGATGTTTAAACGGTCAAGTGAAGCTAAGCATTAACAATTTTAGTGGACTTGTTCTTTGTTTTATTTTCTTTCACATGCACAGTTCCACAGTTGGTGAATGTTCATATTAAACACGGTGTCACAGTGCTCAGGCTTCCAACTGTATACTATATATAAAATATCGACACCAATCATGCATTTGAACTCTGAATCTGTTACAGAGCTGAAACGATTAATCGGATTAATCATGATGAATCGATTATTGAAATAATTGGCAACTAATTTAGTAATCGATTAATCATTAACTGGAGTACAAACTCAAAAGGTCATTTGCTGAAAAACAACATATTCATAGCAGAAATTAAGCCAAAACTGTACAAAATATTTTTACAGTTTGCATTTAAGATAAAATCACCTTTGTGTGTAAATATGTTTTACCCAAAACTCCTCAAGTGGAATAGTTTTAGTTACACCTGGTTCAAATTCACTGAAGAAATGCTGTTATTTTATTTTAGGCAATAAAATGTTTATTTTCTTATTTAAAAAAATATCTGAATTCTTTGTTTCTTTGCATCTTTTAATGTATTTCTAATATATTATAAAAAAGGCTTAAGTAGTTCACTGAAAAATCTCCAGAATGTGCCTTTTTAAAAATCAGATTAATTGATTAATCGTCAGAATAATGGATAGATTAATCGATTACCAAAATAGTCGTTAGTTGCAGCCCTACTCTGTTAGCATTTGACTGCTGCCAGGTTGATTTTTTTTTTAAGCCAGATGTGACCAAAGAGTTTGAGAGCTTTGTTCTCAAACTACCTTTTATAAACAGTGTAGGTGCAACGCACAATTACACTTACCAGCTATTTAGTGCTAAGTAACAAACTAGGTAACTCACCAAATCGGAAGCACAAACCTCTGGGACAGACTGTACCTCACAGCAGGAAATATTATTTATCAGATAATTAAAAATGCTCCAAAGGACTGCAGCACAAGTCAGCATGAGAAAAAGAATGATTATTTTAAAATGTAAACCATATAAAGGAACTCCAGTCGAGACCAAGTATAAAAATTTGGAGCTTGAAATGGAAGTATGGAGCAGGATTACAAAACAGTTACAAAGTATCTGCTTCTTTCTTTCTTTCTTTCTTTCTTTTTTTTTTTAGCAATGATTATTGTCAATATATCAGATATAAAAATCTGTCACCTTTTAATATTAGCAAGAATTTTCCATTGATTGAAAATTTAAACTATAGAAATGTCCAGCTGGTTTTAGTTTTCCTTCTTCTTTGTCCTGTCAATCAGAATACTGTTTTTCTTACAGCTAAATGTATTTCACTTAAATAAAAACAAATCTTGTTGAAAAGCATTATAAAAATGTGTATTATAGTCTGTTTATGCATACAAGTGTTTAATGTCTACAAAAATGGGCTTCGGATAAGGTAGAAGATGTCTTACATGTTTGCGATCAATGGACAGTGTTTGCAGCAGCCTCTGACCCGACCCCTGTGCTTCCTGTTGTCTCTCAGGTCTTGTGATCTGGATTTTCCAGAAGATGACTATTCGGATGAGGAAGAGGAAGAGGATGAAATGTTAATAACTAATTCTCCAGAACCACCTGAGCCCATTGAACCAGATGACCCGATGCCTGATGAGAATAGCCAGCCAGGCAGACTGCACCCAGAACAGGATCTGCCTCATATATTTAAGGTTGGTGCAGTTCCTGTCTTTTTTTCCTGATGCTATTATTTAGTGAGAGGCATTTAAATCTATTAAATAATAAAATATAATATAAGTAAACATCTCTTTTTTTTTTTTTTACCTGGAACTTTTTCCTCTCAGGAACCTTTTCAGGCTCCTTCAGACCCCTGCTTTTCTGCATTCCCACTAACGAAGGCTTGTTTAGATTTGAGCTAAATGACCCAACTGCTAAAATGGCAGGTGTTTTTTTTCATGTGGAACTTTATAAAAACCTTTCTTTTGTGCTCTCAGTTTATAAAAATGTAGTAACCGAGAGAGGTGTAAGACAGGGATGTGCTTAATCCCCCCTACTCTTTGCCCTTTATTTGGAATCACTAACCCAACATATTAGACAAAGAAAAACAATCAAAGGTATCATCATTAATCAAATGGAACATAAAATTGCATGTTATGCAGATGATATGATCTTATACCTATCTGAACCGGAAAATTCAATACTCGAACTAATGCTCAGCCTAGAAACAATAGGACCAACATCAGGCTACAAACTAAATATTGAAAAAACAGAAACCCTCTCATATTGGAACCCACCCGAAGATTTTAAAAAGAACTACCCCCTAAAATGGAAAACAGAACCTTTCAGATACTTAAGAGTAATACTATGCAAAGATGTAACCAAAATTATGGGAAAAAATTATTACCATCTCTACTCAAATGTAAAAAAAGACCCTGAAACCTGGAACCTAATTCCTTACCTAAGCCTAACAGCAAGAATAGAAACCATGAAGATGAATGTTATTCCTAGATTTTTCGATCCAAACATTACCCATATCTATCCCAAGCAACTATTATATAGACTGGGATAAAACAATATCCAGATTCATATGGAAAGGAATGAGACCACGCATCCGGTACAAAACATTACAGTTATCAAAGGAGAAGGGTGGATGTGGCCTTCCTAATTTTAAAAACTACTTCATTGCAGCTCAAATTCGAACGCTACTCTACTGGTGCGATCCAGAGTATGTAGCAACATGGAAGGAGATAGAATGCAGTATGTTTACAGAGGTTCCCCTACAAGCGATGATAGCAGACTCTACGAGACTAGATCTAATAGACAAACTGGAAAGTAATTGGGTCAAATCAACACTAACAACCTAGAAAGAAGTCGTTAAGGCAACTCATTAAAGAAATACTAAATACTAAATTGGCCAAAACAAAAGCTTTCTACCAAACAGTACTGACTCTAGAATTAAGATTTGGACAGTAAAAGGTATAAAAGTCATTTTTCAGAATATAAAAGACGACAAAATGGAACGCTTTGACACATTACAAGAGAGCTATAATTTAGAAAAAGAAAACTTCTATAGATACCTACAAATAAGAAACTATTATATCCAAGAAGTCAGACAAACCACGAACCAACATAACTCACTGAGTGAACTAATAATAAAATCTTACAAATCAGAACTCCTGGGAGGAACAATAGCAAAAATATACAAGATTCTAACAAACTTTAACACCCACTCAATGCAAAACATGAAAGATAAGTGGGAAAAAAAAGCAGGCCTGGCTATGACTGATGAAGAATGGGAACAAATATGTAGAAAACAATGGAGGTCACAACATCTCATATATGAAAAGAACTCTGTTGGAAAATATATCCCATTATTTTATCACACCATGTCAAAGTGTTAACTTCTCACAAGGAAATAGCAAATGCTCGAGAAATTGTGGATGTCAGAATCCACACCATTAACATATTTTTTGGGATTGCCATACTCTCCAAAAATATTGGAGTGATATAAATGATGCAGTAAACCATATTTTCCACACCTATATTCCCCCAAATTTCAAAACTATGTTTCTGGGCTTCAAAACCCCCCAAATGCAATCAATAGATGGATACCTTTGGGACATACTAATAGCAGCAGGGAAAAGGCAATCACAAAAAAATGGATGGTACAGAAAGAACCTACGGTCCAAGAATGGGCCCAGATAGTAACAGATATCTATAAAATGGAAAAAGTAACCTTTACAGTTAACGTAAAGATGAGCCTATTCTTCGCCAGAAATAATCTAGAAGGACCGTGTGCAGTGAACAAGAACAAAACAGATTGGATGCCACTAGACTTTATTTTATTTTGTATTCTTGTATTTCTACTGTAAAGTTGATTAATAGCCACTTTTATTGCTACCCCTGTTAGAGTTTCACTCTCCTTCACATTTCACTTGTTCCTTTATGTTTCTTTATGGTTTCCATAACAAAACACTTTTACTTTCATTTATTTTCATCTATTTATTTATTTTTTATTGTCATTATTATTATTTTGTTTTTTTATTTTTTCAATGCCCTGTTTACTCAAGATTCTTGAAAAATACTATTAAAAAATAAATAAATAAAAATGTAGTAACCATTTCACATGTTCTCTGCTTCTGTCTCTTTTTTCTGTGATTTGTCTGAGCTGCACAAAATGACAGAAAGCCACTGATTAAGTTTCTCTGGACTTTATCAGTGGAATAAGGAAACAGAAAAGCCTGGAACAGCTAATCAGTCCATTTTTTTTTAATCAGTCCATTTGAGAAGTTTAGGGTCCTGTTCATGAGCGATGGGAGCGGGAGATTGACAGACGAGTTGTGGCTGCGTCTGCAGTGATGTGGACGCTGCACCGGTCGTCGTAGTGAAGAGGGAGCTGAGCGTAAAAGTGAAGCTGTCGATTTACTGGTTGATCTGCGTCCCTACCCTCAACTAGGGTCATGAGCTTTGGGTAGTGACTAAAAGAATGAGGTCGCGAATTCAAGTGGCAGAAATGAGCTTCCACCGAAGGGTGGCTGGCCTCTCTCTTAGAGACAGAGTGAGGAGTGTGGCCATTCGGGAGGGACTAAAAGTAGAGCTGCGTGTCCTCCACATCAAAAGGAGGCAGTTGAGGTGCCTCGGGCAGATCTGATTAGGATGCCTCCTGGGTGCCTTTTGGGTGAGGTGTTCCAGGGATGTCCTACCAGGAGGAGGCCCCGGGGAAGACCCAGGACACGCTGGAGAGATTATGTCTTTTGGCTGGCCTGGGAACATCTTGGGGTCACTCCTGATGAGCTGGAGGAGGTGGCTGGGGAGAGGGAGGTCTGGGCTTCTCTGCTTAGGCTGCTGCCCCCGTGATCCGGCCCCGGATAAACGGAAGAAAATGGATGGACGGATTTTCCATTTGTTTTTGCTTGCTTTTCAGTTCCTTATCAAGTTTCTTTTTGGGATTCTGTTAAAAAATTGGGCTTTTGTGGTTGTCCAGAGACAACCCCAGCCAGGAGTTTTCATTGTCACTCAAATGTAGGTACTTCTTTCTCCCCTAAAAACGGCCCTGACTGAAGTCCTGCAGAGGAGGCTCCTGTAGTGGGAACACAACAGTTCAGAACAGTTCAACTCTTTGGTGTGCTGTACTGTTGCAATTTTTTATTGTTGTAATCTTAATATCTGACCCTTCTAACATTTCTGCAAGGCAGCATGTTAACTTGTGTTTTCATAATGTGCTCTGTATTTGTAGACTATCCAGAATACTCTGAGCCTGCTCTCCTGGGAGGAAATGATGAAATTTAAGTCATGGTTTTATCAGTGGGAGCCGCAACTGAAGCTGAAACAGATGCTGGATGGAGATATTCTCGACTTTGTAGACAAGCTCTTGGAGGTCCTTGGTAAGAAAAGGCAACTATGGCACATGTTAGATGAGTGCTGGTTTATTTGACAGTGGGAAAAGTCATTGTTTTATTAGTAAAGTACACAAGGATGAACACTTGTCATGTGTACAGACATTCATACTTTCACTGATTGCTTACCTCTCTGATTTTGTATATAAACTCTGCTCTTCAGGCCAGGATCGTGCTCTGACACATACAATAACTAGTCTAGAAAATATCAACAAGAAGCCAGAGGCAGAGGAGCTATCAAAGAAGTGTAAGAGAGGTGAGTGGACATTTGGCTGCTTTTATTCCAACACATGGCCTTTCACTGAGGTTGGGTGTTTGTGACATTTTCTCAAATATGTGGCTCTTTTGTATTTCTGTCCTTGACTCCTTCCAGCAGTTTGTGTTCATGTGTTATGTTTCAAGAAAGGTCAAAGTGCAGCAGTTACTGCACTTTGACCTTTTTTATGCCTCAAAGCAAATGGCATCCAAAATCTCAGGCAAAAGCTTTTGAAAATTTCTGCAAACTTTAAAAAAGGTCTAATTGAAAGTTAAAAAGCATGAACTTTGACCCTGAGCCAACTTTTACCACCTAGGAACTAGAATAAGAGAACATATCTCTTCGGTATTAGCTTCTCTTTAACTTCCCCTGTAGGCAGTGCAGCATTCTGAAGTGAATCCTGGCAATAATCCCATTTTAGCTCTCTGCATTTAGGCAGCACACACCTGAAGAACTGAATGTTGACTGTCACAGTCGTCATGTTATTTTCTTTCTCCACCACCAGCGTTGATGCGTTTCCGCCTGCAGCAGTCTTTAATCAGAAAACATCAAATCATCCGCGAGGGAGTCATTCAAGCTGGAAAGCAGAATTTTCTAGACAAGGTGTTTGTGGAGCCTGAGATTTCCACCTGTGGTTATGGAGGAATTCACCCCACCAATAATTTGCGGCCACCTCCATCAACTATCCAAGTTCCCAGCCCCGACACCTTTGTCAGATTGAACAATTTGATCCGGCTGACCAAGGCAGACAGCACTCCGGTGAGGACTGTGTTGACCACAGGGCTTGCAGGAATTGGCATGTCTGTCTGTGTGGGAAAATTTTGCCTGGACTGGGCGGAACAGCGTGCCAATAAGGTGAGATTTGACAAAAGCACATTTTCAGTGGAAAAATGGATAGCAGCTGCACCAGAGTGCTAACAAAGAAAACACACACAAAAATCCTTCACTGCAATCTGTGAGATTAAAAAAATGAAGCCAACTGCCAGAAACAGGTCCTCTAATGGCAACTTGAGGCCGGTTCTAAAAGTGAGTCAGTCCTGATCAAATTGCCCAACTTCACAGCAGAAAGCATCATGTTTACAGCCTGGTGCTAAAAAGCATTTTGGTTTTTAGATTCCTTCTTTCATAACAACTGATTTTTTTAACAGCTCGTCCATGAGGATTTAGGTGGTTGTTGTTCACATAATAGATTTTGTCAACATTACACCTGCATCAACAGTTTCCTTTGGATTTTGTGTCAATTTTAATTACCAATGCTTGATTATCAGGTAGAGACAATTTTCCAGTAAAAATATGATGTAGGATGTGAGCTGAACTGTACAGATGTGAATAACTGAAAGGTTTTGTCTTGTTTTTGACTGCTCCGTTTTTTTTGCTCAGGATATACAGTTTGTCCTCAAACTTTCATTCCGAGCTTTGTGGATTCTGCGAAACAAACACCTTCCTGAGTCTCAGGAGATGTCCATCATGGAAATCATTGAATATTATAATTGTGAACTCAAAGAAATAAAGACTTTCCTGGAAGAGGAAAACTGTAAATTTCTCGTCATAATGGACTCATTTGATCGTTACCAAGCTCCTTTGGCTTGGGAGGTAAACCAACCCACTCACACACACACTGAGACCCAGTCATATATTTCAGTATCTCATATCTAATATATAACTCTGACAGTATATTAGGAACATCTGTATTCTGTGTAAACCTTTCAAACTAATTAAATAAATAATCACATAATACAGAATACCAGCAACATTTCCTTCCAACCGGCAACACAGAGCTGTACACTCATTTTACTCTCTGATGTGGACGGATCCGACTACATTAATAATAATCCACTTTTCCTTTTCCTGTCATATGGGGTGTAACTGTGGAGTATTCCAGAGATGACCATGATCTGAATCAGTCAGTGAATAGAATCTGATGCATTTCTCTGCACTTTCTTTTTCATTTCTCTCTCCAGAATGCTCCAGTAATAAATGATAATCACACCCCAGCACATCCCGATGTCCTGATTGTAAACATCATCCGAGGCACTGTGCTCCGCGGTGCTCGCCTCTGGATCCTGGGGAGACGGGGGGCTGTCTCACAGATACCTTCCAAGTTCATAGACCTGGTCACAGAAATACAGGGCTTTAAGTATGTGTAATTATGTTTTCTTTGTCTGTCTTTACTTTTCTGTATTGTATTATTGTTTTTCTCACTATGGCATGCTGGAAACATTTATATGCACTTCAGCAGTTTTCGTATGTTTGATCCATGATGTTTCACTGTTTTCTGCAGTGATGAGATGAAAGAACGCTACCTGACGAATCGCTGCAGTTCAGATATGGCAACAAAAGTCGTATCACACTTCAAGCGCCTTCCCATTCTCGTCATGGCTGCTCGCAACCCGTTTCTCTGCTGGATGGTGGCCACAGTGTTCAAGCGATGCTACCGTTACCAGGACTACGGAAACAATCCTCCTAGACTCACACCGTTCTATGTCAACATTTTGATGGTCCAGATGAATCGAAGGCTGCAGTTTTACTATGAAAGGAGGGAAAATGATTTGGTAATGTGCTATTTCCCAAAGGTCTCTAAACAGAGTTTCTCGTCCTACTGTAGATTTTTGTCCCAGCTCACTAGTTTGTGAGCTTTAGAAGAAAAAGAGCAACATCTTTCCATGGCACATATTAAATGAGTTTCTGGATCCTGAAGGCTGGATGAGTGTGTCATATCTTCTTAAAAACATTTAGACCAGTGGTTGTCAAAACCTTGATGACTGACTGCCCATTTAGGGA
>VUQJ01032747.1:3212-14131 GCA_015108635.1 Andinoacara biseriatus | reverse complement strand
CTTTTTTCAGAGGAATGTTTTTTTTTTTTCTTTTTTTTTTTTTTTTTTTGCTTAGCCACCTAAAACTGACCCACGACTTATTCAAGTATAAGCAAAAGGCACCTATCTCAAGCAATGAATCAGTATTACATCTACACATAACACAAATTGTTTCTTTAGTTGTATTAATAAAAATACCAATGATAACACAGTTTGACAGCAATAAATTAGTACAAGCTCATTTCCAAAGAGCTGTTAGCCAGAAATGTGGCATTTGTTGGTATGGTGTGCAGTGTGTCCCTGGGGAAAAAAAAAAAAAAACTAGACAAGTGGAGGACAAAAGAAGAGGCAGGCCTAAATTATCTACAGCAGATGAAGAGTATCTAAAAGGCATGTCCTTAAGAAATAGGAAAAAATCCAGCAAAGACCTGACACAGGATTGAAGAGATGTATCTGGCTATTCAGTTGATCCATCTACTGTTCTCTAAAGCTTAATCACAAATGGTCTCAAGTAAAGGGTGGCTGTCAAGAAGCCATTAATAAGGAAAACAAATGGGGAGAAAGTGCTGAGGTCTACCAAATTACACAAGAATTGGACTGAAAATCATTGGCAAAAGGTCTCATCAGTGATTAATCCAAATTTGAATTTTTTCAAATTTGAATTTATACAGCCATCTCTAAAACATGGTAGAAGCTTTGTTTGGGGCTGCATTTCAGCCAGTGGTGTTACAGAACTTGGCAGAGAGGAAGGCTCTCCAAAGAGTCCTAAAAACAGCTGAAAAAATGATCGGTACTGAACTTTCATCAATGGACATAATTTACACACAACGGTGAAAAACGAGGACCCACAGCACCCTGCCCACTTTCTCCTCAGACCCAAACACACAGCAAACAGCCTGGGGAAAAGTAGAGCAGACAGCATCATCACAAACAGGACTTGATTCCATTTCTTTTCTGCCACAGACTAGTGGCATCCCAAAGCTCAGTGTAAGGACTGTTCACATCCAAACCCCACTGTGCAATATTTCTCACACAACTAAATCTAATATTGATGGGGTTTATTTTTATTCAATGACAGCAGGTCACCTCCTGATCGGAAGGTCAGGGGTTTGATTCCTGGCTGCTCTGGCCTGCATGCCAAAGTATCCTTGGGCAAAATACTTAACCACAAGTTGCTCTTCGACGCAAGTGTATGAATGCGTATGAATGAGTATGAATGTGTGTGAATGTTAGACAATAAGCACTTAGCTTACTTACACATGGAAGTGCTTGTATGAATGGGTGAATGCAAACATGTTGCATAGGCGCTTTGAGTGCTCAGACAGAGTAGAAAAGCGCTATATAAGAACTAGTCCATTTACCATTTAAACTCCAGGAAATTAATTAGCAGTGGCTGAAGCAAATAAAAGACAAATAAATAAATAAATACATTAGAAACTCCCAGACTAACTTAACTTCTCAGTCTCAGAGAAAAATATGTTTATCTTATCCTTGAAGGTTTTGCCACAGTATGTACAGTTAAAATTCATTATGTCCTGTTATTACACTGGATAAAACTGCCATGCAAATGATTGGGAAATATCAGGGGGGAAGATATGCTTTTTGTATAGGAAACCAAGGATGAACCAATCTGAGAAGGCCTAGTCTACACCACAGCTCTTTCCATCTGTTTTTAAATTGATAGTGTCACTATTAAAAATGTTTTGGTTAGTGAGGCACTTTGCTCTGTGGGGAGGGGAGCGAGAGCCACACAGTCAGGACGGCCCGTCTTCCTAAACCAAGAGCCACATGTACATGTGTAATTCTTCTGATTATTCAATATATAAAATGTCTTAATTTTTTATTTAAAATGTTTCAGGCGTCTTCCTTCACAAACCAGAAAAAGGCGCAGGTAACAATGTCCAACATTTATTTCCTGAAATAACATTCATTGGTGCAATATCTGTTTGACCTATATGTGCAATATACAGTACACTTAAGTATCTGTGCAATATCCAGTGCTTTTGGAATACTAAGTGTGTAATAATCTCCAATCATAATCTCCATTAACCTGGTACTTTGTAATATACATTTATTAAGAGCACCGGGCTCTGCACAAGAATTCCTTTGTACCCAAACGAATGCAAGTAAAAATGGCAAATAAAGTCTCTTGAATCTTGAAAATTGATGGACTGGTTCTTCTATAGCACTTTTTCCACTCTACATGAGCATTCAAAGTGCTTTATGCAGCATGTCTCCTTCACACACACAATCATGCAAGCACTTTCTATGTCTATGTGCTTTAACATTCACACACACAATCACAATTCGATTAGTGCACTGGGAGCAACTTGGGGTTCAGTATCTTCCCCAAGTATACTTTGGCATGCAGACTGGATCCATCAGGGACTAAATCACCAACCTTCTGATTAGTAGACAACCTATCTATCTCCTGAGCACAGCCCATGCTTATGGATGGACCCCAATGGAATTATGAATGCAGAAAAGTATCGGATTTTTATCCAACATGCAGAACCTCTGGAAAGCAGGCAAAGGTTTCATTTTTCAGCATGACATTGCCCCAAACACACTGCCAATGCAATAAAAGCATACCTGGATAAACACACACTGAAACAATATCAGATATGATTTGTCCTCCCCTGACCTCAGACCCCAACATTGTTGTATTTGACAGACAATGAAACAAAAGGCAGACAAAATCCAAATAAGAGCTTTGGAATATCCTCTAAGAAGTCTGGATAAAAGAGTTCAGGCAGTGTTGAACAACAAATGCAGTCATACCAAATGTTCACTTTAAAGTTTGTTAGAACTGTACAAATGCAGTTCTTGCCTTGTATGCTGCATTTGTTTCCTATTTTACTAGCAAAATATAAAGAAATCAAAGGTGACAAAAGACTTTTGCACAATAATGTATGCCATGGATCTTTTTCAGACAAAGTTACTTTTTAGTAGTGGTGGGCGGATTGACCTAAATATCGATAATATTGATACCGATGTTGGTATTGATATTGATCAATACCAGTATAATGATATTGATACTTCAGCTTCAGTTTCTCTCCTGTATGCAGTGCTGCAGTTTCATCAAAGATATGGGCTGACTGTCTAAGTGCCGCTCCTGTCACAGCACAGAGCAGGTACGCTTTGCTCCTCCGCACATTGTTTTGCCATTATACCGTCATGTGACACAGAACGTATTTTACTTGGGGGAAAAAAGGCAGTCGCTTTAAATGTTTTATAACATTGTGGAGGGATAATTTTGTACAGCTTTTTTATTTAAGAAAAAAATCCAAAAAATTAGTGAATGAAGGAATATTTTTTATTACAGTTTTTTATTATACTTTCGGAATACTTCCTAATTTTTTTTTTATTTGTTCTTGAGTGATCATTTTGTACACTTGTACTCATTTAAGAAAAATAAATCCACACATCACAATGTATGGGTAAAATTGTTATGTTACTCTTCTATTGTTTCAGAATCAAAACTTTTATTTTGATAAATATTTTCTATTTACCTATAAAATTTACCTAATTCCATCCTGCGTTTTATCTAATTAATGATCCAAAAGAAAAAAATCACAAACTTCATGAAAATTTTTCATAATTATTTAAAAGTATCAATATCGGTATCAGTATTGGCAATACTGGCCCTGTATTTACTTGGTATCGGATCAATACTAAGTCTTGCAGTATCGCACACTACTACTTTTTAGAACAAGCACAGCAGTTTGAATATGCAGCAAATACTAAATAGCAGATTCCAGTAATGTACACTTATTTCTGCTGTATATCATAGTGAGTATCCTGCCTTAAGACAGTAGTATCCAATGATGCAGAAGAAGGAGATAATTGTGTGAAGTACAGCAAGGATCCGTAACATGGGCTCCATGTAGCCACTGCTCTCTTCCAGGACAAAACGGACAGTGACAGGCTTCTGGGACATGCTGGAGTGATCCATCACCTCCTCCTCTGCTTCCACTGTTTCTCCAATTAATGGATCCCACTGAATGTTGCTCCCTGGTTGGCTGCTGGTGTACATGACTTCCCTCTCCTCAATTACTGATGAGGATGTAGAAACCTGGTAGAAACAATTTTAATCTAGTTTTGTGAAAATAAAACAAGTATGATGTCCCCCTGATAATGAAACCACTAACAAAGCAGAAAGGACCCATTTTGTTAGTCATCAACATACAGTGTACAGTGATTCACTTTACCACTGGTTGGGGGGGGGGTTCTTTATAAAGCGAATAGACATAAGATGAAAAAATTTTTAGATTATATATATATAAATTTGTGACACGATTACTCATGAGTCTGTGCATAGTCTGTATGACTTCAGTATTAATTTAAAATGTAGGAAAAAAACTAAAACTAAAACATTGAATACACACACGCACACACACTGGTACTTTTGACAGTACCAGTCAAAAGTTTGGACACACTCACCCATTTACAGTATATCTGTATATTAGTAATGCAAAGTGATTAAAACATACAAATTTAAGTTTTATAAATGTGTGTGACTGAATCTGTGCTTATTTGGTTAGACTGTGTAATGAAGGGTTGAAATTTCTTCTTAAAAATTTTAATTTGTTTGTTTCACTGGGACACAAGCAAATAAAGCAAATAACAACAAGATAAACAAACTAAACAAAAAAATAACATCAGTATTGGCTCTTGGTCCAAAATGTCAATATCCCTAATTTTAATTTTTAAGAATGATGACACCTAAATGCCAACTTCAGTGGCCATATGCTGTACCCTAAAGATTCTAAACCAAGCTGTAAAAACAGCAAAGACTGGATCTGATTTTGAACCAACATATTATGTAGTAGTGGAATACTAATTTAGACCAAGTTAAGTCTGCAGAATGTAACAAACACATACCTTATATCAGGAAATTTAGACAGTGGAAGACTTGAAAGATCACTGCGCTTGGAGTGAAATGTGCAACTGCAAGTGTTGCACATTTCAGTTTACATCAAGTTGTCCAATTTGTAATTTGCATTTGTACAAGTTACATTTTAAAAATTCAGTGTTCCAGTTTTGTAGTTCTACCAGCATTGCAAGTGGAACATTTTTTTTCAGCTATGGATTTCAATTCCTTTTTTGTGCCCCTAAAACATACATATTTGAATGATTACTTTTTAAAATCATAAATGTACAGTGACTATTATTTAAAATAGTGACTATTATTTGACAAGAAAAAAATCTTTGATCAAGGGCAGGCCTAAAAATGGAGTTGAGCCTGTGAGCTAGGTTAAGCAGGTAATCTGGGCTGCAGCACACCATACACACTCACGTCACATTTTCTTCATGTCATATATCAAACACACGTTCACAATTTGGCAGTCTTTTTAAGTTTCAAATTTCCAATCTCTCCTTCTGACATGGCAGTGCCATTGCTGCAATGCATTGCTTCCTGGTGCTTCACCAACCCAGCATCCTGACAAACTAGAGCGCTAAAACTGAACAAAAGCATAAAATCAAATTCACTGCCTTTTTATTGTTGCCTTGATGCATCCAAGTAGCTTTGAAGACAGCAACTGACTTTGAGTGGTTACAGACCTGGTCCCCATCTTCCCCATTTCAAAGGCAAGTTGGCAAGTTCATTGCATGCGGTCACAATAAATTTTATTTGTGCCACGGTTTCCAACCACTGTTTTCACTAATGTGACTATAGTTTAAAAGCAAAAACTGTCACATTTTACTCACTGCTAATAGAAGAACACTGATTAATTTATAATTAAAAAGGTTTTACTTCTCCAAAGTGCAATCAGTGCATTAGGGTCCCTTTTATACTGACAATATTATATGCACATACTCTTCTAACTGAGGCAGGCATAAAACTTTCTTGTAATATGTGAGAACATTAGAAATTGCCACTCAAATCTTTTTTTATGCACACTGAAAATCCACAAAAGAAAAAACACATTTTCAACCCAGTAAAATCCCTTGTAACATGTACCTTAAATAATTATACTGTTTAACTTGCAAGCACTGCATGTAGCACCACACAGAGCTCATTGCAGTGTCTAGTTAGATTTTTACAATGTAATGACAACAACATATTTGTTACCTTATAGAACAGAAGAATAAAGTTGATTGCAAAGGCAACAAACAAAGCCAGCATCCTCATGTTGTAAAAGTTTCTGGCGAAGTAGTTCTGTAGAAGAAACCAAAGGATGAGCTATAAACATGTTTTTGTATGCCACGAACTGAGATCTAATTCTGTGGAAAATTTGGTAGCTGGTCCAATAACAAATGTCCTACATGCAGTAAACAGTTGAAAGAAAAAAATGGAAAAGTTGGCAGTACCAGCAGTTTCCTCTGGTAGGCAATGATCTTCTTTAAGAAGGCTGATTCCTGCATATCAGGTTCATCAGATTTTGAGGTGCGATGTCTCCTCATTTTTGGCTTCATTGTCTCATTCCTTGACTGTTTCTCTTGTTTTTCTACATGTCCACTTCTGTAACCACAAACCAGCACACAGTCACTTTTAAAAGTACACTACTGTTTCACTGTGGCTTCACTCATTCACTGTCTTTTTAGGTTTTTGGGGGTAAAATGAGTGGACTAAATGCTTGTTTTACACTATAAAGCATTCTGTAACTCTGTTGGATGTGACTCTTCCACTGAAAACAAAACATTCTGTAAGAAACAGTGGCAGGTCCTAATTCTTCTATAAGAATGGCTAAATGAAAATTCACGCTTCCATCCAAACATCAGGTTAATAAATGTTTACATACTCAGATGTTTTCTCAGGTTCACATTCAGTCTCTAGTGTTGCGTCCTTCTCCTCGGAGGTAGAGCTCTTTGACTGAAACAGAAAATACAGTTATACAAAGAGGTCAATTTATCCATAGTCACATTAAGTGTGTGGTGAAAAGGCCTTAAAAGAAGCCATTTTCACTTTTGTGGCTGATTGTATCTTACTATTGTTTCATGTAAAACATTTCTTTGTTTTCACACTAGTTTGAAATGGGCACAAGAACATTTTCAGATGAAAACAGCAATGTTTTGAGCCTTCCAGCCTCCCATTTACACAAGAACAGCGTGAAAATTAGACTTTTGGAAAACAGGCTCACAGAGTGGAGCATTTTAAAAATGTTATGTTTCCACATTCAAAACATCTTAAACGGTCAGTGGCAGCAAAAAGAGAAACTATTTCCAGTGACGTCAGTAACGCGTTATTAAGTACTCTAATCTGAGTACTTTTTTTGGTAACGAGTAATCTAACGCATTACTATTTGCAGTCCAGTAATAAGATTAAAGTTATTTATCCAAGTCACTGCAATACTTTTTTGTCATTTTGCCTTGTACAAAGATATATTTTTGCTTTCTTCTTGCATCTCGGGGAGTGACGTCTCTCTGATGCGACAGTTCAGTCCCGTTTTGAGCATGAGGACAATAATAGCACAGCAACACAAACATCAACAATGGAGGGAGGAGAGAGACGCGCGTTTTCTAGCTGCAAATACAGGCACTATTGTGAGTTTGCGTCAGCTAAAGATGACAATATCAAGGTTCATTGTGCACTCTGTGCTGGCGACAAAGCGCTATCTAGCTTCAAAAACACTACGTCAAATATGAAGAAACATCTGGAGTGACTGTGCAGTAAAACCTAAAGAGCGAGTCCCACCAGGTGGAGCACAGCAGAGCTGCGGCTAATGCAGGAGCCCCCCAGCACCCAAACAACCAAAGCTGGACTTCGGTACAAACTAGTAAGTGGGGGAGAGCTGAAGAAGTTGGTCGGACAGTATGTAGCAGAGGAAATGCTGCCCTTAAACACGGTTGCCCTCCTGTTGTGGTTGTCATTTTTATGTCGAGGCAGCGGGGGGTCCTGTCGGTGTTGTGCTAAAAAATGATTGCCTGTATTTAACTGTAAATGACTTGTTAACCTATAATCTGTGAAACATGTGCCAAACATATCTCTCATCAATGATATCAGGTCATTTTGAGTGAGAAACCTTTCTCTCACAAGGTAGAAGCTACACAAATTTTTTGGCAAAGTGACTTTTATATGTTTGTCTTTTTATAAAGGTAAAAAGTGTCATTAACATTAAAAATGTCTAAATAGAAATCTGGGTAAGAAGGGTGCAGAAATTGCAACAAATATAACATCACAGTTCTATAAAGATATTTTAAGTGGCCAAAAAGTACTGGATTGATTATAATGTAGGTACAATAACACAGGCTCCTAAAGATTGTTGAAAAACAGGTTATTTCCTAATTTTATATAAGCCCTTCATAAATCATGCTGACTGCACTCTATTTACCAATATAAGCAAAGACATTACACATAAAAGCACACAGAAACATTGGAATCACTTTATGGCAGACGATCACTTTTTGGCACAACACCGGCAGCTGTTGAAAGTAACTAATAAAGTTACTTATGAAATAACTTACTAGTTACTTCTAAAATTAAGTAATCAGTAAAGTAACTAAATTACCTTTTAAATGAGTAATCAGTAATCAGTAGTCGGACTACTTTTTCAAGGTAATTATGCCATCACTGACTATTTCCATGTTTCACTGCAAAACTGAAGACCAAAGTTTGATCTGTAAACTATAAATGCACAAATACCTGTATATGGAATGACTAAACACGTTTCAGATTTTATGAGGTTCTTACACTGAAGAAATTAAAATCCCTGAAACTGCTTGCACACTTTCCAAAATGATTCAATTCTTTTTGCAGGGCTTTATTTTAGTGGTGGCTGTGGATCCAGTGGTAGAGCAGGTCACCTCCCAATCGGAAGGTTTGCGGTTCAATTCTGGCTGCTCCAGGCTGCGTGCCAAAGTATCCCTGGGCAAGATACTGAATGCCAAGTTGCTCTCCAACGTAAGCGTCGGAGTATGAATGTGTGTGAATGTTAGACAGTACAGCACTTAGCTTAGTTACACATGGAAGTGCTTGTATAAATGGGTGCAAATAGGTGAATGTAAACATGTTGTATAAGTGCTTTGAGTGCTCAGATAGAGTAGAAAAGTGCTAAATAAGAACTAGTCTTTTTTTAAATTTTTTTTACCATTTTCAATGAATGTGGCAGTACATTAAAAACTACTATCCTGGCTGTCAGTGCTAACAGTGGTGAAACTGGCACCATGAGCCCATTAAGCAAGATACCAGTCATGGCGACCTTACTAACCAAGCTCTCTGTTTAAAAAAAAGAAAAGACACACTACTGGTTTGTTTATTCTCGAAGGCACTTGAACACATCTGATCCCATGATGGAAAAATCACTTGGTCAACTCAACTCCACCCTTCTGAAAGGCCATGATGGCCACCAACAAAAACACTAAATGCTTGCATTCATAACTGATGCATCACCACAGTGAATAGTGTAAAAGTAAAAATACTGTTGCCTGCTAGTGCTACTCCTCAGCCTCTTGGGAGTAAAATCTTTAGGTTTTACAAATGCCCTGGAAGTACAAGTTCTAGAACACATAATTATCAGGTCTCAGTAGATCTTAATGGGGCACATACAAGCCTTAGTAATTTTATTCATCATATCAATTCAAAATCAAATAGCTAAGTAAGAACCAGAAATAAGAAAGCATAATAAATATAAAACACTAAGAATACTGTCACTTTCTGTGATTATTATTACAGTAAGCACTAACTCATCCAAGATTTTTGTAGACAGATCGATGGTTTCAATTTTAAAATCCTAGGTGACATCGTTATGAAGATATCATGTCCTTGAGGTGAACTTGACCTTGAGGTCAAGGTCACGAAATTCGATTATCACAATTTTCACATTCACAAAGTTGAAAGTTAGCCACTCCCCCAGCCCAAAAAGCAACGAACAACAAAATAACGAAAATACAGCATAGACACTTCTCACTTGTGTAAAGAAAGAAAGAAAGAAAGAAAGAAAGAAAGAAAGAAAGAAAGAAAGAAAGAAAGAAAGAACTCACGTGATGGGTTCGTCTGACCTCAGGTTGGGGTACTGTAGATGGGGTTGGTGATGGAACCGGAGAGTTAAGGAGTTCAGTAAGGCTGGCGTTGGGGTTATGGGGAGTGATCTTGTACTGGCCCCCCTCCCTTCTTAAGTCCAGACCAAAAATGTCTGATAGCAGCTCAGTCTCACTGGTGTTGACTGCCAGGTCAGCCAAGTCCTCCTTGGTGGAGCTGCGATCCGACAACCTCTTCTCTCTGTTCTCCCCTTCACCCCGCACCTCATCCTGGGTGGGGTCTGGCATGTTGGCCAACAGCTCTGATACCTAGGTGTGGAAGCATTTGAGCTATTAACGAACAGCTGTTATTTTATCTAGACTGTTCTTTATTTTGCTATAAAACATCTAAAAAAAAAAACCTTTATGGTCTTGGCCCCCTCCACCAGATTTCCTCCCATGAAAGTGTTGTAGAAGATTCTGCAGAATCCTCGAGCCACATTGAACACCACATGGAGGAGGCCTAACAAGACTGACCAGTAGGAGGAGACCAGAGTGGTTACCATGTCCTTCACGGTCATGTTCTTTATCTTCTTCATTTGCTTCTTCAAACTCTTCATGGACAGAACCTGAAACCAAAGCTAAGCTGATTACTAGATACTTCTTTTTGCATTTATAAACATACACCAGTCCTTTCATTTTTGTTGACATCTTTATGCTCAAGTTAGAAAAGTTGCTAATGAATGATTGCTCCTCAAAAATGAGTATTTATTAGTACAGAGCCAACATAAACAGACTAAAAATTGACACTGGTAATAGTGAATTCACTTGCGAAAACTAGGATGTTCTCTTTTCTTTTAGCAGCTCTGTAAAATCCTGCGTCATTGAAGCATTACCCAAAGGAAAAACAAAAAGGAACAACCCTCTACGGGTTGTAAGCCAGTTGTGCTTGGCTGGTCAAAAAGTCAGTCAAAAAAAGACATCTCTTTTAAGTCTAAATTTGGATGAAAGTTAATATAAAAGCTTGAAATCAATATAGA
>VUQJ01032741.1:0-12100 GCA_015108635.1 Andinoacara biseriatus | reverse complement strand
GCTCGCTCTCTCTCTCTCTCTCTCTCTCTCTCTCTCTCTCTCTCTATATATATATATATATATATATATATATATATATATATATATATATATATATATGTGTGTGTGTATATATATATATATATATATATATATACACACACACACACACATATATATATATATATATATATATATATATATATATATATATATATATATATATATATTTTATATATATATATATATATACTGTTTATATATATAATATATAAACTATAAATATATAAACTGTTGAACTAATTATAAATATCAGAACACAAAACTCTGGCATTGTTGCTTACTGAAACACTGAGAAATTTAAATACAACAGGAATATAGTTTACAGTCTTTACCAGCTGCTTTGATGCAGTTCTCATATCGTGAATGTCATTCTCATTCGTCTCATACTGTAACATAGACTCACAAAAGACATCAAAACCTTTTTTTTTTTTAACATACAGATAGGGCTCTCACCCTATCCCTGGCCTCTGCATGGCCTCCTTCACTATAGCCACGAATCTTCTTTGAGGTCTTCCTTTTTTCCTCTTCCCTGGCAGCTCCAACTTCAACATCCTTTATCCAACCTATCCCTCCTCTGCACATGTCCAAACCATCTCAGCCTTGTTTCTCTAACTTTGTCTCCAAAGTGCTCAAGCTGAGACGTCCCTCTGATGTACCATTTCTAATCTTGTCTCTCCTGGCAACACCCAACAAAAATCTTAACATATTCAGCTCTGCCACCTCCAGCTCGGCCTCCTTTGTGTCATTCCAAACATCTCCAAATTGTACATTATAGCAGGTCTCGCTACTGTTTTGTAAATCTTCCCTTTTTGTCACAAATCATCCCCGATACTATATGCATCAGAAAAAAGGACAAAGAAAAAACATACACAAACTTAGAACATTGCAAAAAGTTACACTACATTTATGTACGGTATATGCTTGTGTGTAATTAGCAGGGCCGAGACATACAAGATTGAGCGCATGTGTTTCTCTTTGCTTTCAAATGAAGGGCAGTTTCACTGCACCGCTGACAGTGTGTGACTGACCTCGTTCGTTGATATAAAAGAAGTGATTTAATTGCAATGCTGGACTGTATTTGGGTAAGCGACAGATCTGCAGCTCTGAGTTACAAAAACACAAACTGTTTTAGTGAGTTGTGAAATTCAGAAATGCAAAAACACAATAACAAAGCGTTTTTAGTTGTGAAGTATGTGTAGAAACAAAGTACAGTGATCACAAACACATTGAGAAAAACTAACGTGGATGGGGGTTTACAAGCGGAACCTTTGTCATCTGTCTTGTTTCTCGACTCGCTCGGCTGTTTTTTTCCGGTGACAGCCGGAAGTGGTAGCAGGAGGGCTTGTGGAGGTGACCGAATGGAAGATAGCAGAATAATTCTTTAAAGATTTCATTAACGCTGAAGATAAGCGACCAGAATTTGTTGATTTCAACAGTGCGGACATTTGGTAGGTGATATGGGAGCTCACCTGGTCAGACGGTATGTCACCGAGACGGACACCGAACCGGACCCGGCGAAGAAATTCGAGTTCGACCCTCAGTTCGGCTTTGCGGAGAGGAAAGAGAGAGGTTTGTCGGCAGCTGCCAGTTCGGCCTCTTTTACAGCTGCATTTTATTTATTTAAATTCATTGGAACTGGAGTTTATTAGCAGTCGCTTTGGTGTGTCAAACGTTAGCTGTCGTTAGCTTTTGTGCTAAAATCTCTAAAATTTCTGTACCGATTACGCATAAAACGGTCTTATCTCTATTTAAAGTATAGTTGATGATAACTACAATCACACTATATCACAGAAAGTTGTATTTTCATGAGTGCATTGCACAGCTGGTTTAATCGCTTGTAGTTCAGGTTGGAAACGGTCTGCGGAGCTCTGTGCTAATTTACCTGGAAGCAGGTGTTCCATAGTGAGTTGAAGATGCCCCCCTCCTGATAAAGTTATACAAGGAAAGTTTACACTGACCAAAATCTGCTTATCTCAAGAGTTCAGTGTGACTGTTGCCGCTCTCACAGCAACTAACAGAAGACTTGGGTGTTTTTCAGTTCAGTTCAGGTCGATTCAATTTAATTTTATTTATAGAGCCAATTCGTAACAAAAGTCGCCTGAAGGCGCTGGATATTGTAAGGTAAAGACCCAATAATCAGACCGCCCCCACAGTTAGATGTCCTGTCTAGGGCATCCCGAGAACAACCTCAAAACTACTGCTGAAATCCCTCTGATTTGCACATTTATGTGTCTGCTGTAATTAAAATTGGGGCAGAAGCCCTCCAGGATACTCCACAACTGGCTGAAATACACAGAAAGTGAGGACAAAGTAACTTTGCAACAAAACCCCATTCAGCTCAGTAGTGCCATATTCCTATAGCGACAACAGTCATCTCAAGACACTTTTTATTGTAGGATATAGATCCTTTACATTAGAGAGAGAAACCCAATTATCCAGCAGTCTGCTTAATGCAAACGCTTGGCGACAATGAGGAGAAAGGACTCCCTTTTAGTAGGAAAAGATGTACTGAGAGACATCCATTTAAAGTCACCAGATGGGAGTGAGGGGAAAGAGGAGACAATAAGGAATTTCCTGTTTTGAAAATAGTCCTGACTTTAACCCAATTCGGATGTTGTTGACTCATCTGAAGGGGGCTGTAAAGTTAACTCAATCCAGAAACATTAATAGAGTCAAACAGTTTTGTACAAGGAATGGTCTGAAATTCCTCCTAATCATTGTGCAGCTGTCACAAGCAGCTATAGAAGACGTCTAATCCCCATACTTTTTCCAGCCTGCACCTTGACTGATTTCTCAATATTTTCAATAATTACGCAAGCACCTTTTGTACTAATACTTTAGCCACTTTGTGTAATTTGCACTAAGATGAAGATCAGACCACTTTTTCTTGAACACATCTCCCTGGAGCAGCACTCAAACATCAGGATGCTGTATATTAGCACACATAACCACTAGTGGGCTTAGCTGGATGTGAACTGAAACTTGTGTCCTTTTGTCAGAGATGATAGCAACCCAGGAGCAGATGAACTTAGCCCAGCTGCCTTTGGAGCAGAGGGACTACTGTGCCCATCACCTGCTGAAACTCATGAAGTGCAAAAGGGATAACTGGCCCAACTTCCTGGCCTGCAAGCATGAGAGACACGACTGGGACTACTGTGAGCACCAGGAGTAAGTGTTTATAGTTGTAGACATTTCAGAGCTGCTTTTAGTGCTGCCTTTAAGACAAAACTCTCACCATGAGTTCCATTTAATAGTTTTCCTTGACTCACTAAAACTCTGGTCCAAACTTCTTGGACTAGCTGCACCACATAGTTGTCTGTAATATTTTTCATGTTTTATTAAGAACACTTCTCAAACAGCACAAACATGTGGAGGCAGTTGAGTTCTTTGATTCGATTTAGTGAAGGTGACGTCTAGCTGCTAATTGGCTACAACTGCCTATATCCTGACACCTCTTCAGTTATAAATAAGTTATTCCTTCCCCATGTAAAGTTGTTAGCGAGGGGTAAATTGGTGTTGGTGACCCAACGTGTTAATTTCATCTCTGAAATTGAGCATTTGAAACCAAACACAGGTGAAACTGCACTTTCTTGCACTTCGTGGTTGTGTTCAGTTTTCAGTCCGAGGTTGCTGCTTGGTGTAAACAAAGAAACTAGTTTTCATATTTGAATATCAAAGCAACACAAAACCTCAAAGTAGATCAACTTCAAATTTAACTAATAAACTGCGCCTTCAAGAAAATGACACACAGTATAACCCCCTTGTTAACCACAGATACCTTGTGTTTCTCCCTCCAGCTATGTGATGCGTATGAAGGAGTATGAGAGGGAGAGGAGGCTCCAGCTGAGGAAGAAGAGAATTGAGGCTCAGGCTGCATGATTAGTTAATCCTCTGATTCTACTTCTTTGTATATACCTGCTACTGTTCACATTAAACAATGCTGTTTAAGCTGTACAGACCAGAGTCTTATTAATAAAAACAAAATTCAAACATTGAAACTGTGGATATAAATTGCTTAAGTACAACTCAGTTTATCCAGCCTAACCATTTCACCTTAAAATGTCAAATTATTTAACTATCCCTGCTTTAAAGGGTCAGCTTCATCATTCTAATAGTGTACATGTCCCCAATGAACCTGAAATTGTTCATTTAAAAGATGAGACCACATGTTGGTTTACTTTTTTTTTAATAAATTACATCAGAACAAATTAAATTCTGTTGTGGTTTCAGATTTGTATTTATGGAAATAAAAACTGAACTTCATGTTGAATATCACCAGATGCAAATCTGACCCATAAACAGCAGTATTAGATGGAGAAAAACTGATGTACAGTAAATCATTCTATAGACACTGGTAGTTAAAAGGTGAAAACTGCTCTGCGAGAGCAAATGTACATCAAAGCTCAGTTAACCAGTCAGAATGGGTTTGTCCGTAATAGAAAAAAAAATTAGAGCCGTAGTGTTTTACATTGTCACACAACACAAAAAAGGGGGCTGATTACAGTAACAGAAAACAAAAGGTTGAACCTAAAGAAGAAGGAAAAAAGAACAGGCTCTTTCAGTCAGTCCAAGAGGTTCCAGTGTAGATTTTGGAGGAAGGAGAGGACTGCACAGGATTCGTACAAACCGGCAGGGCGGACTAGTCCTCTACAGGATGAAAGGGAGGATGGGTGAGCGGAGCGGAGGGTAGTCGCGGAACTCTTTCAGGTAGCTGCGGTGCTTCCCCTTGGCCCAAACGGTCATCTGGATGAAGCCCACCAGTGTGAAGAAGGCCACCGGCAGACACTGGGTCATGAGGGTGAAGCCAAGCCAGGAGCCCAGCTGCAGAGGATGGAGAAGGATGTGACAGGAGCTTTTTTCCCCCCTTCACTATACTGTGACAGAGACCACTATCAACAGTGAGCAGTACACAGATATTCATGAATTCATTTAAACCACAGGACACCTCCAGAGGTCCCAGATCAGAGCTGTGTTGGAACCTGTGTTGGCAGGTGATTTTAAAGTTGTAGTTCAGCGTTTTAGGCTCTCTCAAGGAGAAAAGTGATAAAGATGTACTGATACCACCAGAGGGCAGCAGCCACATAATCTGTTCTGAAATCTTCTTGCTTGCATGCCCTTGAGAAGACTGTTTTTCACCAGTCTAACAGTTCAAAAAAAGGATCTGAGTTGATTTTCAGTGAAATAAGAGGCTGGCAGATTGCATCAGTAAAGTGTTAATTTTCCTCATTAAAAAAAAAAAGTATGTAAACTTAGCAGAAAAAATAAGGAAATTTGTTTCGTTGTTATAAAAATGCTTCTTACCAGTAAGTCTTATATTCTTAGAAAGCCTGTTTGTTTCCCCTTAAATTGTGCCACATTTGTAAGAAAACTGTAATTTTGGGATGAGCAGCAGATTCAGTATGTGGGTTGTGCCCATGAAATCTTCTCTGCCAATGCCAAAGAGCTTATTCTGCTATTGACTCATTAAACCTCTGGGATATTGATCTGGTCCGTTAAGTAGCAGAGAGGTTGTTAATCAGTTTCAGCTGCTTTGCTGTTAATGAAATTAACATGCTTGACTGTAGGCAAGACACATCTTGGGACTCCTCACCAGGATGCTGCCGCACATTATTACACTGGACAGAAAGCGTTTGGCCACCAAAGTCATTGAAATTGTTACCTCATAGGTGTAATTGGGGCAGGAGACCAGCAGAAAGATCCAGGTGAAGGGATTCTTGGTTGGATAGGGAATCTTCCTGGTCTTAGAGCCTGGATGCAGATTAGAGGGGGAAAAAGTGAATGGAGCCATCATCTTTAGTTTTATATTGTACTGACAGACTGATATTTAAAACTACTGTGGATCAGAGACCAAAACCAAATTTCTCAGTCAGGTTCTCACTATGAAAATAATACAGTTCAGTTAGTGTAATGCCATATATTGTGCTTGAACCTGAATTGATTGATATGTTGATATTTTTGAAAATTATATTTGTTTAGTCACAAATACTAATGACTGATTCAAAATCACAATTAAGTGTATTTTGAGTTTGTCAATGATAATTAGGAAATAATTTAACACATACAGAACAATTAGCTTTCATCTAAATTAATACATTTAAAATTTCTAGAAAGGGAAAAGAACGAGGAAATATGCTGTACAGATTTGACAGGTTCGTTTACCTGGTGGACGGAGGTTGCGAAGGGCAATGTGGATGGAGAAGTTGCCGATCTGACAGAACTGAGAAAGAAACCGTTTCACTCTTGACGTGTGACAATGTCACTTGAAATATTTCAATACTGAATGCGTAAAATGCAAAAGATGTGTTTTTATACAGTTATCAGTTATCAGCCCATAAAATGTTACATGTTCAATTCCAACTAAAAAGTCTTAGTGTAGAAATTTTCTTACCAAGAATATGATGAGGGCAATTCTGATCTGTTGCTCCCCATAAACTGCAAAAGACACAATCAACATAATCAGTGAAGAACAAGGAGTTACAATGACAATCAGCCGACGTGTGTGAGCACTGACTGTAAGAACGTGTTGCTGCATGCATACTCACTGGGTGGTGTATACAATGGGTGGTTGATGTAATAGGCCATCCATGCTGCAAAGCCCCAATAGTAGGTACAGTTCTAAAACAGAATGTGAATCATTGTCACTCTGATATTTTCAGCACACTTTTGATCTTGTACTGAACTTAAATCAGGCCATCAAACACATTCATGCAAGGTAAGATAGTTCAAGTGGAAGAGTGTAAATATATGTTTTTAAATCACCTTGAAGATGTTGCGTAACGGCATTGTTCCATGTGAGAAGCGATGGACAAACAGTGTCTCCAGGAGCCTCTTAACGTAGTGGAAAGAGTGGCACATACAGGCAAGACTGGAAAAATATAGATACTTAATTAGCCTTAATATATTTATTTTAAAAAATGCTTATTTTAAAAGATGCTCCAAACAGACGACAAGCAGCCTCTGTTTACATAAAGGTTGTGAAGGTGTGTTTGAGACACTCACTGTACGACCCAGTGTTTACTGGTGGTAAAGTCATATTTGGGTGGGTAGATGAAGGGAACTCTGAAGTAGAACAACAGATAGATTACCAGCGGACCAGTGTACTCTGTCAGGAAAACCTGAAAAATAAGAGAGACGAATAAGATTAGTAAGAATCTGAGTCAAAAAAAATAATAAAATAAATACACGCTTAGTCATTTTAACCTCGGTCATTTATTATCTCCCATCTGCTTGTTCTGCTTCTCCCTGCAGAGTTAAAACAACCTTCACTGTCACAGACGACTTATTAACCTCAAAAGTAGAGCCTAAACTTCTGTCCCACAAACACACACTCAGTTTATACACACAGGGAAAACTCAACATAGCTCTGCTTGATCCCACTGGCACTCTGATGCGTCTGGACTTGACTGGGTTGTTGGACCCGTTTGTGGCAGCACAATGTGTTCCTGTGTTTAGAGCCGTCTTTGTGTTGTACTCACTGTGACCCAGCTGATCTGAGCCCCCAGGTCTCTGAAATAGAAGGTGGCCGTAGTTCCTACAGGAAGATGCTGCAGAACATCCTCATCCTTCAGAGACTTCCCCTCTGAAACACACATAATGTGACATATATACAACTTAAGGTGTATTTAAAGTAAATAAAATTTGCAGTAAATAAGGACTTTAAGATAGATAGAAGTAGGAGATTAATTTAAGTTGACCTACTGGGGTCAAGGCGAATAGATTGTCTGGCTGGGTACCACTGAGGATCTGAAACAAACAGAAAACTGTCTTAAGATTGTTGTGAAGCATTTATGTATGTGATGTTACAAGATTTCCTTGATCTTGACTTGAGATTTATGAGATATTAATCTCCTGCAGACGGATGGCACTCACGGCTCTTGTGGAACATAGACTTGATCTCCCCGATGGTGGCATTTGGCTCGACCTACAAATAACACCACAATAAATAAGTGCATGGACGTGTAAACACAAAGGAACAGATAATAACCCTGTTTTCCATTCATGATGGTGATAAGGGGTAAATTTAGCTCTGACTGTGCAGACACACCCCATGGATGTGAGCTATTTAACAGCTGGTATTAGGGTTTCAAAGAGCATTGGTGCAGACACACATAGCCAAAGTACACAACCTCGTGCCAGGCTGCCAGCAATGGCTCAACAACCCCAAATATAAAAAACAATGACGACCAAACAGAGACATGAAGAGAGCACAAAGGTAAATATGGACATGGACAGTTGTTACAGGACAATAAACAGTGAAACCCTGTGGAATTAGCTTGGATTTGGTTATTTAAAGTAATAACCATATTCATAAATATTTGATCACATGGTTTTATCCGTTTGAGCTTAAACGCTATATACCTCACTCGTTTTGCTTCCGATAAAGCTGAAAAAAACAAACAAACAAACAAAAACTATAGTCCACAAACAGCAGTTGATAATGTGGTGAGTTGTGTTAATATACCCTTTATGACCTATAATAGAAGAAGTCTGAAAGACCATCTTGTGGAATATTTCCACTCACTATACATCAACAGAAACTTCATAACCCTAATTATAATAATATGTAAGAAGGAAATCCATAGTAGCTACAGAAAGTAGCTAAAAAGTGCACTAACCCACAAAGAAATTGAAAACCATTTTTGTAGCTACATAATACGCTACATACAGAAATGCCATACATGCTAATGAACACAATAAAGCGCATGGAGCACATTTTGTTGTTAGTGCTTTTTACACAATTTCCAGGAACCCGTTAGAGGAAGGATACATTGCTCTGGGACACACTGAATGCATAATATGCAAGTGTAACTCCTCTGGTTTTATATGCAAGAAGAATTATTGCTCTACTGCAATTCTACCGGCATTTAAAAGCAGTTATGCAATTGGGAGCACCGTCCAGTCACAAAGCACATGCTAATTTCACCCTTTTGTGTCATTTGTGATCTGATTTATTTAGAGTGATGTACAATAAATGAGAACAGAAATTTCATTCCACTGCATGTAAATGTGATGTGAATGACTATAAAGAATCCTTAAATTAGGCAACAACAAATCATATTGTCGCATAGCCCAATTCAAAATCTTTGTGCCATTTGACCAATTATTAGGTCACTTATTAATGTCATTAAAAAAATAATAATAAATTCACTGTTAATGCAAACCCTCAGCAGTCCCAAAAAATCCTTCCTTGATGTAGTGAGTTATAAAGATTTTAAATCTGGGGGACAGTGCTTGGTATCAGTGCACACCCTGAGTTGTGGTGAATGGGAAATTTTTTTTTCAACAATTCATTGAAGAACCAAGATGCTCAGACTGAGATGCCATGAAAATATGAATGTTAAAAAATATTTTTGCCATGTTGGCTGCTTATTTCAGAACTCGCAGCAGCAGATCTGCAGTGTCAGGAAATACTGCTTTATATTCTGTCATCATCATCTTGTTGAAATGTTGCTCCCTGATCTTGGTTTTCAAAGATTGTGTAACAGATCTGTAGTAGACTGAGCAGGTCTGCTGCTGTAATTGACTTGGCTTCTGTTCATGTCTCCCTGAAGACCACAAGCCATTTTCAGCAGGATGACATCATTATGGATGGATTAGATGGACCAGCCACCTCTCTATGAACTCCTACTCTTTCTACAGGCCTCATTTAGTATCAAGCACACTCAGTCAGTCCTATACTCACACTGCCCCAGACATGATAGAAGACTTTTTTATTTATTTTTTTGTCTCACCCATCCTGTCAGTTTAGCTGTCAGATTAGCCTACTTTAGGGGACCAAACCATCCCCCAAAGGGCCTTCTGTCCAGACCCAAAACTATAACTGTCACATCTGTCAAACCGCCTCCAAAGAGGTGATAAGATTGAGGATGTTATCACCATAGAAACTCTGCTAAGCTGACAACACGATATAATCCAATAAGGATACAACCTTATACTCCGTGGTCCTGAGGACTAGCCTTTAATAAGCCTGCTGAGTCTGCCCTGACTGATCACACCGTGAATGTGACTAAAATAACTCTATACACCCACAGGACTGACAGCAACAATACACTAAACACTTCTAATGCAAGAGCAACAACCTGCAGGCTGAGCACTAACAATTTAAATCTGTCAAATACAACAATAACATAGTACTGTGAATATGCCTGATAAAGTCGGCTTAAACATCCTTTCAAAGTAAATGTGGCTAATTCAATATTGATACCCACTTAGCCCCAACTGTAAACACAACTAAAGTCCATCAGTCAACACACCGGGCACATGTGACAGCAGTGCAGATGGGTTGTTGTATTGCAGCTGTAAAACAGGGCACACGTAAAAATTAAACTATTTTGGAACTGATCTTAAATGTCATCTAAGATCTAAATGTGTTAAGTCTAAAGAGGTCTAGTACTAACTCTGCTTCTATTGATATAGATTTTACAGTTGTTATAGTTGTTAAAGCCTTTGATAACCTCTATACTTTAAGTCAGAGAGAAAATGTTATCTTCTTGTTCCAGATGCACAAAAATCCCATCTAATAAAGCCATACAGCCACATTTCTTTTGCAAAAAAATATAAAAACTCCCCATTATATTGTGACACTTACAAGTAAGGGTTCAAATAATTAATAAAAAAAAGCAACCAAACAAGTACTGCTCCCATTTTTTGTCTTAATATCTTGTGTTACTGAGAGCTGGTTCAGTCAAAGCCATTATGACATTTTCAGATCAAATTTTTACAATTTGATAAATTCACACATAAAAGTGGAACTATTTTAAAGGCGCAAACACCTGGCTAAAGCGGGTAAACCATGAATTCAATATACAGACTGTATGTAAGATAAATGTTATCACTGTGATGTTACTGAGGAGTACCATTAATCAGACATGCAAGGGATGAATCTGAGAAACAACGTGCAATGCACGGTCATACTGCAGCAGCCTGTCAATCTAATGGTAAATTTATCTAGTGGAAATTTTTACTCTTATGCTGCAGTCACACTAGGGAAAACAGCAGCTGGTACTCACAGCGTGACCAAAATTACAGTGACTGTAAGACAGACCCAGCGTCTGCAAACACCCAGTCAGTTGCCATCTTCAAAGTGTCTTTGGAGCATCAAGATGCTGATAAAATGGCAATAAGACAGATTCACTCTGGTATTGAATGGGGTCATGTTGGCAATTACATGCAATTGGTTTGTGCTAAACTAGCAAAATTGCAAAGCTGTTGCTGTCTACACACAGAGAAATTTACATTAGCTACGTTCAGCCACAGTCCAGCCAGATTTGAAACAGAAATTCCTCCACAAATAGTGACATATTTTCTGCTGAATCAGGAATAACCAGAATACAACCAGTTGGCAACCAGTTGTGGAGAGTCTCCTATTGCAAAAAGACACATTGCAAGTTGTACTCATTGGCGCAGACTGACTCAGACTGATTGTAATATCCAAGCAGTGAAAAATCAATTGATAAATTGGGTCATTTTCTCATTTAAGGATGAACACAATTTTAAGACACTTCTCCATTGGCTTGCCTTTTCAAACTATGATGCTATGTCCATCTTTTACATATAGGCTATAACACCTATTCTGCTTTGCACCTTTATAGTTGAACCATCTGAAACTGGGTGGCTAACACAGTGAAACAACCAATGAAAGGCTTAACAAATAAAAAAGAGATGATGTTTCTGGTCATATTTTCTAAAGTGTTATAGTGCAACATAGTGCCTCGAATTTAGTGTCTAACAGTATTTAACCACACATTATAAATTGCACATAAGCACCTGTTATTTTGAAGGCCATGCAGGATTTTGGTTGTGATTACTACACAAAATGAACCATCTCCCCACCCCCACCTAAAAATAATAAGTATGGGAATAAATATAGGCTTCAAATATAATACAGATTGCATTATGTACATAAGACAGTTGTTTCTGTTATTTTGTACATGTGTTTTCTGTGTTTGTGTGTGTGTGTGTGTGTGTGTGTGTGTGTGTGTGTGGTCTGTGCGTTCTTCAGTTCTTTGTCATGTTGTTGTCGTGGTTCCTTTAAGATGAGTTTAAGGTGTTTTGTGTG
>VUQJ01032732.1:2052-13666 GCA_015108635.1 Andinoacara biseriatus | reverse complement strand
CTCATTTGGGGCACATTTAATTGGGTCATTGATAGGTTCAGATCATTTTATAAAACAAAGAACACTCACACACAGACAGTTCAAGGTTTCTTCCGCTAGCGGGGAGAAGGTACAACCCCTCTGATCTCAGGAACGGAACAGGAAATCTCCGCACCTGAGTCAGAGATGAAGTAGCTTCTCAGCGCAACTTCCTCCTGCAGCGGTTTTTATTAAGTAAAAGTCACGTGATGTTACAAAAGCAGTTTTACAACCTAAGTAATAAAACAACATTCCTGGCTCTACGTAACCTTATATGGTAGTGGAAAAAACCCCATGGAAGGTATATATTAGCCAGGGATACGTGACTTCCTGTATGCTTGTGTATGTGTGTGTGTGTATGTATGTATATGTATGTGTGCGCTCTGTGGGGGTTGTGAACAGGACTGCAGTTTCTTCAACAGCTCCTTTAAAAGTTTCACAAACGTATCCCCATCAGAATAAAAGAAACCACAGGAATATATAGAAACTTATGAAAACATTAGATATGATAACTCATAGGAAAACAAACTAAGTTCACATAATAATTCCAACAAGCAGTACCTATTGGATTTATAAACATCCCGAGAGCACTGGGAAGAGCACTTCCACCTCCATCAAACGAAACTACGACTCAAATTAAAGAAGATAGAAAACTACAAATAGTTTGATCAGCAACAAAAACTTTAGTGAAAGAAGACCGGAATCCTTCGTTACAAACAAGGTATGCAGAAGAGCATCTCTGAAGCCACTGGAAAAACACTGTACTCCAATGGCCTCCACTAGGAACGACCGAGCTAAGATCCTGTAGAACTTCCAGATACACACAAACTGGTCATGGCTAACCAACCAGACATCATGGTGGTGGACAGACAGAGGAAGAAGGCTGTAGTGATAGACGTAGCAATACCAAGCGATGCAAGATCAAGAAGAAGGAAGACAAGAAGCTGGATAAATACCAAAGGCTCAGAGAGGAGAGGACGTGGAAGGTGACCCCCAATGGCTCCAGCAGATTCCTGGAACCAGAAGAGCATCACTTTTCTGGTGTGAGAATTGCTTCAAATAAATTGAGAAAAAGTGTAATAAAAAAAAAAAAGCTACATGTTTATGGACCCAGAAAATGTTTTGCATAGAGCTGAAATAATAATAAAAAATGAACAACGTGAGACAAAATTCAAGAAACACAAAGTCACCAAAAAACCGTGCAGTGAAGCTGATCTTTTTAATTGTTTAGCCATTGAAAATGCAGCAATAACACAAACACTGAGACGGCTTTTTTGCACTTATATCATGTTTTTATTTAATCCACGTCCAACTGAAACAGGAGTGACTTTAAATGCCTGCAGCGAGCAAAGAATCAAAAAGAACGTTAAAAAACATTTTAGGTAAAAATGCAATCAATGCACAAATTTCCAAGAATGTTCTCATAAGTTCTCATTTTTCCATGTCAACAACCTGCAGTTATTGATTCTAAGTATAAAGGCAGTTAGATTAGGTTAAGCTATTAGGAATGAGCTAACACGGGTTTATGTTTAACAGGGTAGATAGTAAGTCAAATTCAGCTGGAAATGATGAATAAAAGTTTTCAAAGGCCTCTTTGAAGATAAAAAGTGCAGCTCAACACAAACAACAGTTCCTCTCTGGTTTAATCATTCCTCAGCAGGTGGTTGCTCCCTTTGTGATTGTCCTTTCACAAAATCTTGCTCCAACTCTCTCCTCCGCGGTAAGACGGGTTTTTTCCTCCTGCAGAGCTTTGCAGCCAGACTGGAGTGAAGCCACCAAATCTTCCACCTGCCACGTTCTCTCCGTAAAGGAGGGGGGATTTGGATCAATATGGTACATGCTCTCCTTTCCTTTATCTAAGGCACTTTCTCCTTTTTTTCATTTCTTACTTTGTTTCCGCTGCCAATCATCCCGTCTTCCCTTTATTATCTGCTTTTTCTGCTCTCCACTTTTTATTCAACAGCCATTTAATCGTTTGACCCGCAACATTTTTCTATAACCGTTCTTTGTCTTTCTCACCTTTCACCTTCTTCAACTCCGACCTTTCCTTTCAAATGTTTTATCATATTTTCTCGCCTACTCTGCTTTTTCTTCACCCTCCTCAGTTTTAATTTATGATTTCTGATCCTTCCTGTTCTGCTCGTACGCAGTCTCATTTTATAGTTCCCATGTGTTGCTGATTTTTCCAAATCAGCAACTTACAGTTATTGATCCTCACTACAAAGGTAGTTAGATTAGAGAGTTATTAGGAGCTAGTTAATATTGCTTTCTATTGTATAGGGTGGATATTTAGTGGAATTCAGCAGTGGCAGATGATGACTAATTCTTTTCAAAGGCCTCTTTGAAGATGAAAAGTGCAACTCAACAGCAACAAGAGTTCCACTCCAAAGGCATCATTCAGCAGGTGGTTGCTCCCTTTGATTGGTCCATTGGGTCACAATATGCCACGCAAAGGCACACTGCTGTTGTGTTCTCCCTTCATTTCAGAAATTCTGACCGACGATGCAAATTGTGCATTTGCATCCTTTGTAATTAAATTGATAATCAGGGGAAAGGAATGGGAGCTTAAATGAGACAATGCTGATCGGGACAAATGGGATGATTGCAAAACAACCACAAGGCAGCGGCTGTGATTTGATCTGTTTGGACTTAGTAAGTGGCACAACGCGGCAGAGCATACTTTTTAAAATATGTAAACGATCAGAATCAAGAAAACTGCAAAATTATGGGTGGAAAAGGATGTGGGTCTTGTCTTAATTTCAGCGTATGTGTTACCTACAGGGGGTAAAGGTAAAGGTAAATGTTTTACAGCCTCCAAAATCTTCCTCGTATCTTCTTTGAAGAACAGATGAAGGATGCGGGAAGTGTTGACTTTACAGGAAATATCAAAGACTGAGGTGGAAGAAGTTCATAAAAATGCTCGAAACAAGTCAAAGCAGTTGAATTTTCAGAAAGGCAAACACAGCTTTAAGTCTGTCCTTTCGTTTTCTCTCACTGATCTGATTCATTCCTTTTCCTCTCCTTCAGTTCATCTTCCCGTATTTCCTCCCAACGTCTCCATCCTCCGGATTTTTGTGGGAAGATTTAACTCCCTCTCTGCTCTCATGTTGGTTTGTGTTGCCTTGTCAGGCTCTGACTCTGCAGCTTCACCTCGAGTGTTTTCGAGGTAACATGAGGAAAACATTTCATGTTTGATTAATCTGTAGCACCTTGTCTTTTTGAAAAACATAAATTCATAATGACTACACACTGCAATGTTTTGAAAAAAAAAATCAAATATGACATCAAATGTTGAAACTGAAAAATTGATGGTTTTTAAAAGCTGGTTTTGAAAAATGAGACAGAGAATCACTGCTAGCTCCTCTGAGCCTGCATCTGGGATATTTGGGGGTGCACGAGAAATCTGCACATCTGTGAAAACACCATTAATGCTGCACGATACCTGCAGCTTTGGAACGATATATGCTGCCATCCAGAAAATGCTTTCTATCAGAAATAAATCAGAAAGACCGCCAAACCCCTTTCTGCTTGCATTTCAAAAGCATGGTCCTGTGATAAGAGTCTGGATGCTAAAGCAGCCTATTTGTAATCTGGATCTGTCGCCTAAAAATCATTCATAGAGTTTTGAAATTAAAAATATAACAAGAAATCCCACATAAAGCAACGTTGGAGGCTACTTTGGGTTCTAAAAGTGTTGTTAGAAGCAGAGATGACCCATCACAGTTTCAACAGTTTCTTTTTCTGTGATTTTTAATTAAGTACAGCATCTATATGAATTTCAGTGGGTTTTAATTCAGAGTCTGCCAGCATTTTATTTTGATTCGTGATGCTCAGTTTTTAAGCAGACTTAACGCTCAACATTTCATTTCATCTCCATTAATGTAAAACAGTAAGTTGGCATTTTTTTTTCTTTACTTCCAGATGTAAAAGCAGCATCATAATAACAAATCATATTCTTCGCACAGAGCGCGAATATACACGTATATGAATAAACATCACAACCCTGGAAGCCTCTGGGTACCGAGGCTACCTTCCAGTGAGCGGATTAAACTGAACAGACAGCAAGCCAGGGTTTTAATTAGTGTGTGAGCGTGTGTGAGACCGCTAAAGAGACACACCTGTCGCCTGTCGGGAACACATTGTACCAACCAGATGCCTGACAAATGCCAGCTTCTCATAGACAAACACACACACATGCTCATGCTGGATTCTTACTCATACCCAGAGCCCGGGGATCAATTTGGGTGTAGTCCTATAAAACAATCGCCATGAATTGTAATTTATTTCCATTTATTTGCATCTTCTTAATATGATTTGTTCAAAGCCTTGTAGAAAATTTGGTCTGTACAAGAAGACGCAGATCCAAAATATACCTTTCAGATAATTTTTATAAGATGATATACATCAATGCACCTGCGCATTGCCATATATTAAAATATTAGAGCTCAAGGAGCTGAAGAATGAAATATTACACTTCAGACGATGCTGTTAAAATGAGGTAGCGCACAGCCGGATATGCTGTAAATGTACAGGACAGTTACTCAGTCTATCTGATCTGGGAGAAGCCAACAGCATTTTTTAAAATATAAAGTGGTGCTGATAAGTTCAGGGCTGCAGTGCATGTGCAAAATAACAGCTTAAGACTGTTGATGAGCTGTCGATGAGTATTGACGAGCTAATTGGCATATGGAGGAGCCCACCGTGCCTGATTTAACTACCGGTATGTGAGCTTTTCATTACAGCTATTTAGTGAAAATTCAGCAGCCTTCCTCTGTAACCTTTGCTGTTCTTTAACATCCCAATTCTAGAAGTAGGATCCTTAACTTGGCCATTAGCGTCCCTGGGTTGATGACTAGCATTCAGTATGCTAGCCACTTAGTACAACAGTAAACTTTAACACAACTATTTTCAACCAATCGTGTGAGATTGAGCCACAAAAACTGTACAGCGTGTTCATTATAACGAAGGAACATGATCCTGTGTCACAGTGTGAATTCATTAAAAATAGCAGGACACACAGACAATACTGCTTAGTAGGATCAATACATGGGTGGGTATAATAAATTAGAGGCTGTGAACAGTTTGCACCTAAAGCTAACCAGTCTGTGGCTAAAGAAGGAAGTTTAAACAGGGAGCTAGCACGATGCTCTTGTGTAATAATTAAGTTGAAGAATATTGGCCCCTGCTCCTCTGAGAGGAATTCGAAGGCACAGATCCTGATTAGTTGGCATCTTCCAGCTGCTATTGTCATCTGTGTTGCCTGTTATTTCCACAAACATGAGCAGATGAGACCAACAAATTGTATTTGTGAACATAACATGCAAATTAGCCTCATATCCCCTCAATTCCCTCACCAGAGACCACCTCCAGACCTGGATGCTGCCCCACTTTAGCCTAGAAGCAGGTTTTTACCTTGCCAGAGTGCCTGTTAGTGTGGGGATGTATCCTAACAACAGTGAGCATTACATGGGAAAAAAACATAAAACCCAGCCAAGCTAAACAAATGTGGTGTTCAAGGGTAAATAAAAAAAAAAAATCTGTGCCATTTGTGGTGTCATCCACAGGTCTCTGATGCGATGTTTAAAAGCCTAATGCCACCATCTTGGCAGCTTGGTTGAGCCATACGTGGGTGAATGGAATGAAGCCTTAGTTGAGATAAATGAGAGTGAGGTAGTTAAAACAAACTATTGTTTCAAATATCTAATTTAGGATTCCATGTGATCCTGATATATATCTCTGTCGATATACTATGATATGTGGATGGACGTCAGATTTCTCCCCGTATGTGTGAATATGATAGAAAAGTGTGGAGCAAAAGCATTCGCTGAGTTTGTCTCTGCGTGGCGAAACTAGGGTTAGTAATGAAACGATGCCGACCACATGCACTGGAATGTATTCTTGAAATTATTCACTATCGTTATCATTTTTTTATGTTTTGTTTTTAATTAAAGGACCAGCAAACTTAGCATGTTGCCATGACTATGCACATCAGGGTCAGCTTTAAATGACTGGAGAGGATATCCTGATACCGATAGTATTGATGTTTGTATGCTGCAGTGCACATTCAGTTTATTCTTATGTCTAAGTCCTAAGTCCTGACGATTCTTGGAGAGAACGGTAACTTTAAAATGATGTCACACATGGGGATGTGTGGCTTAACAACTCTCCCTTTTCTGTCCTTTCAAAATGGCTGACATCCCCACAAGATCCTTTTATGAAAGAAAGAAAAGCATGACATTTATATTTACAATGTTTTTACTGTCATACTTTACTGTCATACTCAGATCTTTTAGAAAACGACAAGCAAGCGAGAAGGACAGGAGACGGTAAGAACCCAGAGGAGGAACCAGACGAGGATGACGAAGACTGAAGCTGAAGTGTCGTCCTATCAGGTCTAAAACCAACATGCAGGAATCTTGGATTTGTTATTTTTTAGCAACAGAGAAAGGGTAACATACAGAAGTGTGTTTCAGTAAATTGTTTTAACATCTACTTGTGTCATGGGTTTTCAGTTTTATGGACTTATGAAGATTAGCTCTTTTCATTTGTGATTCCTGGTTTTGTCCCTTTTCCCATTAAAGTATATATTTAACCATGCTTTCACTTTAGTATTTCCTTCCTCTGTGTTCCCCCCTCATCGTTTTCATGTGTATTTTAATGCCTCCCTGCTGTTTCAAGTCCACGTCTCCGTGTTCAGTTGTTTCCCGTTTTATGGGCTCAACACACTGGGAGCGACAAACGGCCCGCATCACCACTGGGGTGAAACCGAACAGAGCGAATCGCGCTCTCACGTCACTTGTCTCCAAGAAATTTACTTGGTTATGAAATTGGAGGGATTTTGACATTTTCAAAGCAGTCCGTGTCAGACAAGGCAATAAAGATGAGTCAGAAGATTTTACTGGAACTGACAGAAATCATGCTGTTAAGTCTCCAGTACAAAAGAAAGACAACCTTCACTGCCTTCACTTCACTGCGCGAAGTGTCACATAATATAGGAAAGTCAAACGCAGCTAAAAAGATGCTTTCCTTCATGCTGAAAGTGGCTGCAGACTGCAGCGTGTAGCATACTCTCCGCTCATTGGTCAGTCAATGAAACGCTCTACGTCTACGTGTACGAGTTCAAAATTTCACATGCACGAACGTTGCCAGTTGATTAGCTGGAGGTGTCCAAGCGACTGTCGCCTCATCGCACAAGCTATCCCTTGTTATCCCTTGTATGTGTTTTTACTGTCTCAGGCTTGTCTTGTGTTCTCCATGCTCCTAGTGTTCTTAGTTAGTTTTCCCCAGTCTAGGTTTTCCTTAGTTCTATAACCTGCCTTGTTTGGTCGTTTCCCAATAAAGGCTCATTTCAGTTTACTCACGACTTCTTGCTTCTGAGTCCTGCATTTGGGTCTTCCTCTTTCACACATGCCACATGGACATCTTTTACTCACCGTGACAACCTCTTAATATAGTGTACAAACATTGTAAGTAAACTATCCCAGACATCTGAGCAAAGATTTAAAATAAAAATACAAATTCAGGGCCTGTCCTTTTTCACCAACCAGCATGCGGTACAGAATTCAGGGTCTAGTTTAAACACAATGCCAGAACAGATGAACAGGCTTTTAGGAATCTCCATGTATATGGAATGCCTTGGCTATCCGAAAATCAACATGGATTGGGCTTCAAAAACAAGAGTTGCAGTTATACCAGATTCCATGACACGTGATCATTTCAACATGATCAGGTTTGCTGAAAGTGGTCAGTGATTTTGAATAGGCCAGAAGATGAGATTAAATATCGCCTGTGGAAAGTCAGACGAGTTCTTAATAGCATCATCCGAAGTCGCCTCAACCTACCTAGGCCAACTGTTATGTTCCCTTAAAGAGTCCAGGGGGTGTTTGGAAGTAACAGAAAGTGTCCAGGCTGACAAAACGGAGACATGGAGGCAAAACTGTTTTTATTGATAATTTAAATAAAAGACATGGACGGGTCGCTTTCACCTTCAAAGGAAAGAAAAAAAACAAACCCCGAAGTCTATAAAATCCCAGAGGTCTGTACTGATGAACAGATTGTTCCATTGTTCAGCCAAATCCAGCAGGATTAAAGGTGTTCGTTCTTCTAACTCCAGCTGGCTTAGTGCTGGATTTTGAAACCTACATTGGAAACAACACCTTCAGTCAAGTCAAACAGATGGAATAAGTGGAAATGCAGTCCTGCGTTTGACTGAGAGACTTCCCAGAGGATCACTGGTCTGATTTTACCCCCATCAGTCTCATGGTGTTCTCTTCAAGAGACGGGCCTGCCTGCTACAAGGACAGTTCAAAAGAATCAAATACCAAAATAGTGCCACTTCACTGCTGTCAACATCCTGAGCTCACTGAGGATTATCAGAAAGGAGTACATGGAGACCTGATGAAATAGCTGCAGAGTACACCTCCCAGTACCCGGAGTTCACACTCCTCTTGGCCGTGGAACTGATAACCCAGAGATAACCCGACCCAGTAAGAAAATATGGTGCAATCCACTTGCCTGAAGTGGTTAACAGGCCAAGGCCTTCCAGGTGCAGAATTCCTGGATTCAAAAGCAAAATACATGTGAGATGTGTGAAGTGCCAAATGTGCCTCTGTGTCTCCAATAAAAGAGAAAGAAATCAAAAGAAATCAGAATACCTTTGTCTCAGGAGGATAGGAGTTAAAGTTCTTGAAAAGGGAAGTTGGTGGTATGATCACCAGACTCCAAGAAATTAAAGTGAGGAAAACTGAACAAGTATCCTGGTAGCAGGTTTGGCATTTAGCACATTAGGTTAATATATATTTTATATGAATTCAAGTATAACAACTGCCTCATCAAGAAATTAAGCATGAAAGAAAGCTAACATTTCTTCTCATACTTTTGTATCTTCATCTTACCTTTTTTTCCCTCCTTTTCCATCCCAAAAAATGCTGTTTTATGACGGCGCATCCATAGATCTGCACATCTCTCATATCATGTGCCACTTTGTGTCACATTATCTTACATATGAAATTGAAAAATCAGAAAAGTCCAACAGGGTGAAGCTGGTGAAAGGTGACTCTCAGTCTTTTTTTCCATCATATTCTACAGAAAGCTGCAAAACTTGTGATCTTTTGGTGACTCATGATTTTCCCTGCTGGGAAAAGTTAACCTGCAGGTGCTCCATGATGACGGCCTCCCCATCTTTCTTCACAAAGGTAGGATTTTGAAAGGTGCCTGTCCTGCAGTGAAAACTAGAATCAATAAAAATTAGTGATAGTGTCTCAATATGTGGGATGAAGGACAAGAGATAAAAATTAAGTCCTGCATAAAGTGGTTCAGCTGGTCCTCGTAGATGGAAGGGATCTGAAACCGGCTCAAAGACCCTTGAACACAGAACACTGTTTTATGTTAAAAGCATAAAATAAAAATATCAGCTTTGTCTTCATTTTCAAATTTACGTTAGCTAATGTTTGTCTTCAGGTGTTTTGCCTCCCCTGCACTGGAACACCTGTGCCCGATTACCCTGACCGAGAACCACGGCACTTCGTTCTTCATAGATGTTCCATCTTTGTGGGGTATGATGACTCCCAGATATACAGCAAAGGTTTTCAACAGCTACTTGAAGATGGTTAAGGACTTTCACCCATAATCACCTGAACACAACCCCACTGAACCTTTATGGGGGACCGAGTCACTCCTCACATTACAGGTTGTTCTTTGGAACAAATCCAAACCTCGATTATCAGGTTTAAATGAACTCGTATTGTGCATCCAGAGTGAAATCAAAAAAGGGGAAAACAAATACCAGGACATTTGAATATTTGACACCCATTTACAGTTTTCAGATATTTCACTTTTTATTCAAACTGTTAAGCTGAATCATTATATATAGAATGAAAAAAGATGTGGTCTTTTTAGGGAACAGGGAATCTTAATTGTAGTTTCTCAGAATTCTCTTTCCCCCTTCTAATTGCTGCATACAATCCATATGATTGATCTTTTTTTAATGCATTCCTTTGTGCAAAATTACATGATGGCATTTAACTAACGGCCAGCTCCACATTTTGTGCAGTGAATATCTCTGTCACTGTGCTGCCCTCACAAGCCACAGTTCTCTGCCTGTTTCTTCGAGCTCACTTCAAAAGCGAGGCTGCGGTGCTAATTACTCCCACAAGTGGAACCCTGCTGTCGAGCACAAAGCATGAAGCATAGATTTTCAGCTCCCTTTTCATCAGAAACTCAGACTGGCTGCTCACTCCTTCAACTCACTTGACCTTCTCCGTTGAAGTCATACTTCGCTCTACTCCACTTTCATATTTCACCACATACACCTCTGCGGGAATTAGGCTGCAACAATCTCAGCTCAGAAGATCCATCGTCTCCTTCAGATGCTTTAACAGGTCTGTGATCAGCTGAAAAGGAGGGAACGTCTTCAAAGAGCAAGACAAACCTGGTTTGTTGTGTTTATACAGTGATACATTCAGCAGGTTTCTCCTAATGAGCTCAGCCTTCGTCTGTGCTCCCGAAGCATTTCTATATTAGTACTGTGAACTTGACTGAATTCCTTTTTTACACCACGGTTTAGGTATTGAGAGTTTCACCATTTCACTAATGCACTAATAAATTCACAGTAACATCTTTGTAAAAATGAGCAAAATTGTAGCTAAAGCAATGTAAACAAATGTCGTGTCTTGCAGGTTTGGAGCCTCCTGCTAGGCTGATAACAGAAGGTGGAGATCCAACCTGTGACCTTAGATGTAGGCATTCATCAGGCAGGCTCAGTTACAGATATGCTGAGGATTGTGTTTGTGTTTGGAGCTTGAGCTCGAGCTCGGCCCGCGACGTAGTTTTGGCTTCTTTTTTTCCTCTGTCAAGTCTTTCACCTTTAAAAGTGGTCAGTTTTAAAATGAAGAAAGGACTGTATGAGTATATTTGAGTAAAACTGTATCTATGGGCACTTAAGAATCACCAGTTAACCTAACCGCACTAACTGCATGTCATGGGGAGGAAACCGACGCAGACGCGGGGAGAACATGCAAACTCCACACAGGGAGGGCCGAGGTGGATTCAAAGCCAGGAGCTTTGAGGCTAACCACCGCGCGCCCATCCAAGGATGTAATTTAGGTGGTTTAAAACTTTAAAACTGCAGTTTTAAAAGTTTTGTTGTTGTAACTCTGGATTACCAAAGCTACAGTTTGAAACGTAGCGTTTACGTGAAATCAGAAGTCTGCCTTTCGGATGTCATTTCGTCACAAAAGGCCGATGAGAATAACTCGTACGCGCTGGCAGACATCGCGAACTCTCGTTATTCATAAGCACTTTCCTAACTCTACATTCCTTCAGAGACTAGCAAACCTTTTTTTTTACATCCTTGTATTTTATAGAAATTTATTTAAACATTAAAATTTTGACAGACAATGTTAACTGTGACTGTCCTTCAGATTTATGTCTCAGATTTGACCTTTGCAGTTCTTACTGTAGTTGTGAGCAACTTGTTTTCCTGCAGTTGGGGATTCTTTAGCATATCTGAGATTCTTTATCTGCACTGCTGGATTCAAACTACCAAGTCTGTATTTAATATGGTGAAAGTAATTTTCATACTCGGTAGTAATGGTGG
>VUQJ01032729.1:0-10072 GCA_015108635.1 Andinoacara biseriatus | reverse complement strand
GTGTGTGTGTGTGTGTGTGTGTGTGTGTGTGTATATATATATGTATATATATATATACACACACACACACACACACACGTTTGTAAATCATGGTGGAAAATAAGTATTTGGTCAATAACAAAAGTTCAACTCAATACTTTGCCAACAAAGGTTGTGTTACAGAGGTCAAAGGTTTCCTGTAAGTCTTCACCAGGTCACACTGTAGCTGCTATTTTGGCCCATTCCTCCACGCAGAGCTCCTATAGAGCAGGGATGTTTTGGGGCTGTCGCTGGGCAACACGGACTTTCAACTCCCTCCACAAATTTTCTATGGGGTTGAGGTCTGGATGTCAAGGCCACTCCAGGACCTTTGTTGCCCGAGCGGTGTGTTTGAGATTGTTGTCATGGTGGAAGACCCAGCCACGTCCCATCTTCATTGGGACTCAACTGATGGAAGGAGGTTTTGGCTTCATATGTTAAGCCCATAATTAAAAATCCGGGCTTTATAATTGACAGTGATTTTAAATTGGATAGCCAAATCGGTGCAGTAGTGAAGTCTAGCTTCTTTCACTTAAGGCAATTGGTGAAGGTAAAGTCTTTCCTTTCTAGGCAGCATCTAGAGACAGTGATACATGCCTTTATTACATCTAGGCTTGATTACTGCAACACACTCTATGTTGGAGTCAGCCAGTCTTCTCTTTCACGTCTCCAGTTGGTTCAAAATGCCGCTGCACGTCTTCTGACTGGAACATGTAAAAGACAACATATTACACCTGTCCTGGCTGCACTTCACTAGCTGCCTGTGCACTTTAGAATCCATTTTAAGGTCCTTATATTTGTTTTTAAGTCCTTAAATGGCCTTGCTCCACCTTACCTCTCTGAACTGCTCTGTCCCTACACTCCTGTCCGAGATCTCAGGTCATCTGATCAGATGCTTTTGCGTATACAGAGATCTAAGCGGAAGTTCAGAGGGGACAGAGCTTTTTCTGTTGTTGCCCCTAAGTTGTGGAACGAATTGCCTTTGCATGTTAGACAATCACCTACACTTTTTAGGACTCATCTTACACTCATTTATACTCTCTGGCCTTCAACCCAGCATGAGACATTGATCTTACTTGTTTTTATTTATTTATTTATTTATTTTAATTGATTGTTTCCTTTTAATATTTTAAAAATTTGGTTAAAGCACTTTGTATTTGCTGTGGCTTTTTAAAGTGCTTGATAAATAAAGCTTGATATGATATGATATGATATGACAAGCTCCTGATACAAGCTCCTGAGGCCACTGAACCATACCTCCATCCCTCAGCTGTGCCTAGAAATTCTGTTCCTTAAAATTATGAATAGAATTGGTGACAAAGGGAAACCCTGGCAGATAACAACGACTAACAAGAACAAAATAAACTTATTGACAGCAATGCAGTGACAACTTGGATATCTCAGAACAATCCTCAAATTTCATACTTCCATAGCAACCCACAAAATGGACAGATTTCTGTACTTATGTTACCTTTGGAAACAAAAGGCACAGATTAAGCACAGTTTTTGGTATAGGATAGAAAACAGTAGTGTACCCCTGGTTGTATAGGTACCATGAAATTTATCAAGACATTTTTATGAATTGATATTATTAATAAGAAAATTTTAGACAATTTTTATTGTTTATTTATTGAAATCCTTTTACCATTTTCTTTTATCTGCTGGTTTAGTGTTTTATCTATTAAGGATGGAAACATCAGCAGCATTGTTCACACCTGCTCCAAGATCACGGGTGTCAGGCACAGAGATTTGTGTTCACTCTGTGAAAACCTGTTCAAGAAGCCAAAATACATTATTAACTATCCTGACTGTGTTTTTTCATGTTCAGGAAGTTCTCAGGATGCCGCTACTTTATACCCCGTGTAGATCAAATACTTTAAATCTTCCATTCCCTCTGCTTTTAGATCATTTAACTCTGACAGGGTTTTTTTTACATTTAGTTTTCTATGATTGTTCATTTTTAGACACATTTCCCTGTTATTCTATGTTTTTTACCTTGTTGTTTTGTGCCTTTACATGCAACAGTGCTTGTGATCAGTGTTTAAAGTTGTGTGAGCTTGTGAGTGGGCTGTGGGGGTAAGCTGCAAACGAATTGCCCTTTTTGGGACTGAAAAATCTAAATCATTTTGATCTATGCAATCACTGTTAGAACCGCGTTATCAAACCAAGTGTGCCAGTCTTCTTTTTATACGGGATTTTTTTGATATGGAATCATCACTGTGCTTTAGTGAAAACAAGATAGATTGAAATATTCGCTTTGGAATTTTAATGCTTTTTAAACCAGTTTTTTGTTAATGTGATGTCGCCCGCAAATTGACTTCATTGTTTCCCCCAATACAGTAAAACCCCAAATTTATTTATCGTTGAAACGGGAAAACAGGACATTACGTCATGACGTAGCGACTCGCTGCCCGTCGTCATCAGCTGGTAGTTCATTGCGAGAATGGCTTCCTGTTTCCTCTACTTCGCTGCTCCCTGAAACATGAAGTGTGCTTTGCTGTTTTTAACTCTCTTTTTTCCAAGCTGGAATCGTGTGCGGGCCGACAGCCAGACCCGGACACAGAGTGTGAGGAGAACACAGCGGTTCTGCCAGAGGCACCGCCATGCTGCTGTCCCAGCTGCCGGAGGATCTCCTGTATCATATCTTGTCTTATTTGGACTACAGATCTCTCAGTCGCCTCTCTCAAGTTTGTAAAAGCTTTTACTGTTTTGTAAACCGGGACGCTGTGTGGAGGAAGATTGCTAAAGAGTTTTTAAACACCGGCATTACTCGAGAGGGGAAGGACATGTAAGAAAACAGTCGCACACTTATGAGTAAGCTACTGTGTATTTTTAGTTTAGCGTTAGCCTAAAAGGTGTGATTGTGGCGTGTCAGTACCCTTGTTGACATGTTGTCTGGCTGTATTTACTGTAACTGTGCGCAGGGGAAATGAGTGTTACACAGCAGCATTGGCTCTGCACCTGCAGCTAACTCTAACAATGCCTTTCTTGTGTTTTGGTTTAGTTTTTTGTAGCAGGGAGCATATTATAGTGTATGGTGGTGTTCCACCATAGAACATCAGGCTACCAGGAGCACCTGTACCTAATTTCACATGAAGCAGTAAATAGAATTCATTCTACTTTAACCAGGAATCACCAGATTAGCTGAGTGACTATTGTCAACACCACTAAGTAGTTTTTACAACAATTGCTTGATGTGAAATTCAGGCTGCACCTTTACCTGTTTTGGGGAGTGTCCAAGTGTTTGTGTTAGCTGCGAGGTTCTTTTGTACCAACAAAGTTCTTTTTTACACCCATGGCCTTCACATAAGGTCAGCTACCCCTAACACTGCTTCACAGATTAAAGGTGTTAGACTGATTTAGCACGTTCAGCGTTTGTTGGACCAAAGTTTGGCTCTGTGGTCTGGATTGTGGCCTCAAATAGGTTTCACACCTGTCCCTAAGTCCTGATCCTGTTGTTTAGGTGAGAACACACTGTTAATGCAAAAACACTGTAAAAACAAAGCAGGAACATAATAAAGTCCTTCTCTTGTGGATCAGTTTTTTTCTTCTTTTCGTTTTCCGTTTTAAATCATTGGATTTAGTTAGAATTTAGTTTGAACAAGCCACCTGAAACCAGGACTTTTCAGCGTTTCGAGTTGGGGTCCATTGCTAATTCTCCATGACCTGTAGAACCCACTGTAAAATTTTGAGTACATGTGAATAAATATGCTACTCCTTTCATGAGAGTACTATAATTATCTTTTTATCTCCTTTATATATAAGACTTGGAAAAAATAACCATTTTTCTTTAAAGCAAATAAAAAATAAAACTCTCTTAAAGATATACAAACACCTAAGTAAATACAGAGATATGACTTCAGTCGTATTGGCTAAAAACATGCTGCACGTGTGTGACTGAGTGATTTTATTCTTACCCACATGTAAGTGGTGGGACATTGTTCTTAAATTGTTATTTGTGTGGAGCATCAAAGTCTGGTAATACTGCCATGTTATCTGCCATCTAGAAAAATTTACTATAAGTCATATACTCAAAACATTTTTAATCATTTGTTGAATTTTGTGCTGAAGGAATGCATTTCATAAATGCAACCTATAGAGCCTTAAATCCCTGAATGTGCTCCAGCTGCAACATTATAGCAGCATGTAATTGCGTACTTTGATAGATAAAATAATGTTTTGTCATCACCTTGTGTTGCTACATCGATCATGGGCACAGATGTTCCTGTATTCTGTGCCGGCCACTTGGTTATGATGTTCCATGTATGCTCTGCCTGCTAGCATCCTGCACCCTGCTGTAATGTACTGTTGTCTCTGCACAGCCTGCACCTGGGGTCCTGCCTGGTGTGGTAGACCCCGGCCTCTATTGATCTTGTGTTTAGAGCTTGTTCCTGCCATGATTAGTGCCTCTGTGCTGTCGTCCAGCCAGTGGTAAGATTTTTCAATATCAGCCACTTCTGCTATCTGCTGGTGGAACCTTCTGTGCTGGATGGTTCCTGTTCTGGCTTTTCTTCTTTCTCAGGTTTCTGTTGCCTGAAGTACTCACATGATCAGTTGTGACCATCTTTCTGACGTATTCATGGATCTTTGTTGTTTCATCTAGGATAGTGGTTCTGACACTCACTAGTCCTCGGCTTCCTTCCTTCCACTCGGAGTACAGTCTCAGGGTGCTGGATTTGGGGTGAATTCCTCCATGCAAAATGGTAATAAGCTTTCTTGTCTTGATGCCAGGGGCTTCTGTGTCCTCCTTTTACCAGCTTATATCCCAGCAGGGCATCTGATGACCAGCAGGGCATAGGTGTTGAATGCATGGATCTTGTTCTTCCCATTTAGCTCATTCCTCAGGACTTGCCTTACTCTCTCTGCAGGAATTTTGTGGCTGAAGCTTTCCTAGTGGCCTCTTCATGGTTCCCATTTGCCTGTAGGGTTCCAAGGTACTTATAGCTGTCTGCAATGTTGTCTTCTGGTAGTGCAATCCCCTCAGTTCTGAATACCGTCCCTCTGAATGACATCCCAGTGTCATTGCTGTATACACTAGTGGTGTGGATAAGTGAGTCAATGTCTTCTTGACCTTTGGCTTGATGATGCCATCCATATAGATTCAGATTGAACCACCAACCTGCTCTCCCTCCTGAGCCACAGCCAATCCCGTGTGTGGCATTGAGTCATAGGCTTTCTTGTAATCAATCCAGACGGCGCACAGGTTGGTCAGTCTGATCTTACAGTCTTGAATAACTGCTCTAACTACCAGTAGCTGGTGTTTTGTGCCTGTGCAGCCTTTGTCTTATCTGACAGCTGGTTCATTTGTGATGCCATCGTTAGCCAGTAGGCGTGAATCATGTCAGGTCCTGGTGCTGTCCAGCTCTCTGCCACTGTGATGGTCACTGGATCCTGTTCAGGGAGGATGCTGTGGTCTGCTCTTAGATCCAGGAGCCACTGAGCTGAGGTGTTGTGTGTTGCATCCTTCTCCCATATGTTCTTCCAATATTGCTCCCTCTCCAGCCTTGATGGGGGGGGTGCTGTTTTCTAATATTGTTCCCCTGCCACTGAGAGTACACCTTGGATGGTTCAGTGGAGAACATCTGGTTTATTCTCTTAGATTCTGCTTTCTTCATCACACCTGTCTGCAGCTCTGAGAGCTGGCTAACCTGCCTCCGTGCTGCCTTGATTTTAGCCTCAAGTAGTCTTTTCCATGGAGGGTGCTGCTCCGTGTGGCTGTTCATCTTATTGCTGCGGTATACATCAACTGATTGGTTTCAGTGATGGTGGAAGTAGGGATTGTCTGTAGGGCTGCATTCACAGCTTCTAGTAGCCTTTCAGAGGGTATTTCTTTATTCTTGGTAATAGGCCACGGGGGGTACAGGTTTCCAGCTTAGCCATGATCTTATCTTTCAGATCAGCTGCTCTGGCTTTCAATGTACTTGTTGTTATTGGGGCTCGGTGCCCAATCTCGGAGGGCACACACACATATATATTTGGGCTCACTGAAGGCTGGACAGTCCCCAAGGAACCCCAAAGGGACCGGTCCCATCAAACTACCAGCCAATAACCTGCCTTAGCACAACATGGAAGTTCCTGTCAGGTATCATGGCAGCTAAGGGGCCAGAAAGGAACTGGCATAGTGACGATAAGAACACATGGAGTAACCTTTAACCCTGGAACTCTGTCTTTGGGTTATACTGACCCGCATGAAAGTGACAGTGTTACAACACTCCATGTTAGTGTTCCAGGGTTAATGTTTAAGTGTATGCAGTTTACAGTTTCAGAACATCATTGACAGTCCACTGAGCAGTGATTTACAATACACTCACCAACCAGTTCATTAGGTATACCTGTTCAACTGCTCATTAACACAAATGTCTAATCCGCCAATCACATGACAGCAACTTAGTGCATTCAGGCATGTAGACATGGGCAACATGGATGTACTGAGGTTCAAAGTGAGCATTAGAAGGGGGAAGAAAGGTGACTTTGAGCATAGCACAGCATGGTTGTTTGGCTGCTCTGAGTATCTCAGAAAATGACGCTCTATTAGGTTTTAAATGATCCAAAAAAGAAAAAATATCCAGTGAGCAGGAGTTCTCTGGACAAAAATGCCCCTTTGGGATGTAGAGCACATTTGGGATGCAGTGGGAACGGAGACTCACATCCTGGATGTGGAGCAAACAAATGTGCAATGGAAAGTTTCCAGCACAGTTCTGAAGGCGAACCCAGTACGAGGTGTAACTAATGAAGTGGCCAGTGAGTGTATATTAATAAATTTATTTTATATGAGCTTTTGATGATCATCTTTGTGTAATTTGTTCAACTTACTGGAATATAATGATATAACATTCCCTCATTTAAAATGATTAAATAAGTCTTTACACAATTATATTTTGTATATTTGTGTGTAATTCCAGGTTTTCCATCATTCTGCAAACATGCTAAGATCATTGATGCTGTAAGCAGTTTTTTTCACAGCTGTCTCAGAAGTGGGGAAAAAAAAGTTTAGTTTTTCTGATATTCTTTAGTAAAAATGTTCCACTGTGACCTGTGAAAATGAATAGATTGATGAAAGGGTCAAAGTGTAGTCAACTCGGCTCTCGCTGTTGCTGCAGATATCCTCTCACACGACTGAAGGAGCGAGTGAAGATTGCTCGAAACTGGTACGATGGGATCTGCAAAAGGGCAATTCCTCTCAAATGGAAAATTAAGTAAGTATTTTATTTTAGTCCATATCACAGCCGTTCCAAAGTGTGAAGAAGAGAATGTACAAAGAGACTTTCTGAATTTCTGTGCCATGTGAGATATTCAAATCTCTAATCTGATTTACAGAAGAGTAATTGTAAGTCACTTACATTTTATCCTATATCTCGTTGTCAGACTGTTGCCATGGTTACAGCTGGATGGGGACGTTCTTTTTCTGTCTCAGGCTGCTGATATAAAAATGTACCATCTGCATAAAGACTCTGGGAGGCTCCGTCATAGTCCATATGAAATCTACTCAGGCCACAAGGGCGATGTCTGCCGCTTCGTTCTCACGGACTCGCTCCTGATCAGCGGTGGAAGGTAGCTCACGTTTTTCTCAGGATGACCTCATTTAAGAGAGCGGCACTCAGCCATTTGTATGTTCAGAGCTATTAGGTGACTTTGTTGCTTTTGTTTTTAATAATAATTGTTTGGTTTTTAATTATAAGGAAAATTCTAGCTCTGTTAACGCTGGACTTATTGTGCCGTGTTTGGTCCTAAATTCCTTATAGGAACAAAGTTGTTTAAAATCATCCAGTGATGAATGAGAGCACATGGATCAAAGGGGGACCCAAAATAAGCCTATACCCTTTTAAAAGTATGCTGGAGAAATTTATCAAGCCCAGGTTTGTTTTCAGCACTGTATCCAGGCTGACAAAGAGTCAGAGCTCCGTAGAGCCGAGTATTCCTTTCACTTTAACCAGGAATGACTTCATGGATTTCTTTACAAGTAAGACTCCACATTTACATGAACAAATTGCAGCCTATTAGATAAGTAAGATTCAAACCATCGCAGTGCAGTACCTTTAATACCTACGACATGCTCTAATCTCTGTAATAAAATGTTATGGTCAACAGTATCAAAGCTGCACTGAGGTCCAACAGGACAAGCACAGAGATGAGTCCACTATCAGAGGCTCTAAGAAGATCATTTGTAACCTTCACTAATGCTGTTTCTGTGCTGTGATCAATTATTATCTATAAATTATGGCCGTAAACAAAAGCTCGGCCTTATATAGTCCTTTAGTTTAAATTATTTTGGCAATTTTTTACTGACATTTACTGAATGTCAGAGATTAACCTCTCTTAGGCTTAGAGGAATACAGTAAAAGAGAACTTTTACTGTGTGTTCCAGCCTATCAAAAGAATTTTAATATATATTTAGGTCAGACAACAAAAAGCCTAACTCTCCTTTGTTTCAGCGATGGCAAAATCCTCGTCCACAGCAGGAGAAATGATGTGCCAGTGGAGTTTACAGGTCATAACCAGGAGGTCAACTGTGTAGATGCTAAAGATGGACTCATCATTAGTGGATCCAGAGATCGGACAGCCCGGGTCAGTACTTCTCTACAGATTGGATTTAATATGTGATGAACAGTACCAAAGTGTTTATAGGCCTGTTTCTACAAATACTGGGATGTCGTGTAAAATGTCAGTAAAATTTGATTCCAGTGATTTTCAAATCAATTAAAAGATGTTGCTTTTCAAACTGTGAGCTAATAACAAGACAAAAGGTCCTCCTACTATTCAGTCCATGATTTCTATAAAATAATTTATTTCAAAATTGGCAGTGGAACAGTGATGCAATAGTTATCATTTTCCCCTCACAGCAAGAGTCTTGGGTTGGCTGAGGCCTTTCTGTGCAGAGTTTCTATGTTCTCCCTGTGCCTGCAGGGGGCTCGTCAGGTTAATTGGTGATTTTAAGTTGGTAGGATGTGGGTTTGAATGGTTGTCCGTTTCCCTGTGTTAGCCCTGGCAGCCGGTCCTAGCTGTCCCTTGCCTCTTGCTCAGATAGGCTCCACCTCACCTGCACCGGATAGGACGAAGAAAATGGACGGGTGGACAGGTTGCTCTGATCACCTTAGTCCAGCTCGAGCCCAGAGGAAGTAGCAGGGTTGCTAGATTCTGTTTAAAGACACCTTTTTTTTTTAAACATCCAGTTTTCTTGTAAAGTTTTAACTTGCACTTGTTGATGCAACAGTATAAATATTAACATAGAGGTTTGTTTTGGATTCTTAGAATCTTTTCAAGACTCTATACTATGATTTATATACTTAAATTATTTTCAATTTTAGGCAGTTTTTAAATTGCACAACTTTCTAAAACTCGGGCTGTGAGCAGTTCTTGTTTAATCACCCACCTCGACAGACAGACTGTCCACCTTTGTCCAGCCGTTGGTAGGATTTCTCTATATCAGCCACTTCTTCTATCTGCCGGTGGTACATGCCGTGCAGAGGCCTGTCCTTCCATGATGGTTCCTGTTCTTCCTCCTCTTCTTCTACCTGATCCTTTGTGGCCATCTTCCTGATATACTCATGGATCTTTGTTGTTTCATCTAGGACAGGGGTTCTGACACTCACTAGTCCTCGACCTCCTTACGTACTCTTAGCGTGCAGTCTCAGGGTGCTGGATTTGGGTGAAACCCTCCATGCATGGTAAGGAGCTTTCTTGTTTTGATGTCAGTGGCTTCTCATTCCTCCTTTGGCCGACTTATTATCCCAGCAGGGTATCTGACACCTGGCAGGTAGGTGTTGATGGCCCGGATCTAGTGACTCTTCAGGACTTGCCTTACTCTCTGCAGGTACTTGGAGGTTGCAGAGGGGACAGAGCATCTCCTTGGTAAATCCTGCATTGATGCTGACTTGTGTAATGGGCTTGAAGTTGGCCTCTAGTGTTGTTCTCCACATCCACACAGTTCCTGATGAAGGGGTCCAGTTGATGTTGTAGAGTTCCAGGATCCACGTGTGCGGCATTGAGTCACAGGCTTTCTTGTAGCCAATCCAGGCGGTGCACAGGTTGGTCAGTCTGGCCTTACAGTCTCGAG
>VUQJ01032711.1:25390-38937 GCA_015108635.1 Andinoacara biseriatus | reverse complement strand
AACACCAAGTTACAGATTATGGCTGAATGTGTGTACTCCACATGTATTTCAACAGAGCCCATTATCTCCTGTTGCAGGTCAGTGGCTTCCACTAAATGGCATGCAGTATTATGGACACTATATTGCCAGAAGTATTCACTATCATTCAAATAATCCGTATGCTCAATCACTTCCATGGCCACAGGTGTATAAAACAAAGCATCTAGGCATGCAGACTGCTTCTGAGTCACACTCAGGAGCTCTGTGAATGTGTGGTACTGTAATGTGTCACCTGTACAAGTCCAGTTGTGAAATTTCCTTGCTACCATTATAATAAATGGAAGTGATTGGGAATGGAACTCATCTTTCACCCTATTGAATGCATTTGCTTACTGCAAATCAGTATGGTGCCAGGGGATGCTGACCATCCTTGGTCTATAAGATGTGGATTCATGTCCTGTGAGTGAATCCTTCACACAGTTTAAATTCTACTTCACTACCTGGACTATTAGAGTAATAAAGATACCAGAGTAGTGTCTGAGTCCACTTTATTTGTCCTTTCAAAGCTGCTGAGTGCAGAAATATAAACAGTGATGGTCTAAAACAGGGCTCTTCAACTCCAGGCCTTGAGAGCCCCTGTCCTGCAGGTTTTAGATGTGTCCCTGATTCAACACACCTGACTCAAATAGTCTAAAATAACTTCCTGGTGCCACCACAGGAAAGACAACAGGATCAGAATAAGTAGTGTGCAAAGCATTTGACAGGATGTTTTCAGAAACCGGACCACACAGCCAGCCATGTGGACATCAACACCAAAAGGACAACCATAATGGCTATTGGTACATTCATTACTTTTCCAAGTACATGGTCTATGGTATTTGTCCATCTCTCTGGCTGCATCGTCTCTTCTTGCTGCTGCTGCTGCTGCTGCGCCAGCCTGAAGAGATGTGTCTCGCAAGTCTGCAGCACCACCTACAGGCCAGAGACAAAAATTTAAGTGCTCAACTGACCAAACTGAGGCCACAGCCTGGATCATCACATTTAATTACTGGAACAACTTCTCTTGTCAGTGCATTTCAAAACATTCTTTGAGACTAACATAAAAATCTTGTGTGGTATCATAAGACTGATCAGCAATCTTCAGCTCTGTGTTCTTCTTTCAGGTTCCAAATTTCCTTCTGATACAGGTCTATCACATCATTGAGTCGCTCTTCTAAATATTCCCATCTACAAAACACAACTCTGCATTAAAACCAGAGATGGCTTCACTCTACATAGTGCTATAGAGTAATATGCTACCTGCTCTGTTCCTCTTCAAGGGCCTCTAAGATCAAACAGTAGTCTCGCTGGTAGATGGCTCTTAAGCTTTCAAAGCATTCCTCAAGTTGTCTTTGGCTTTCCCGGAGCTTATGGATGTAACAGAGTACGCCATCAAAGTTTGAGGCCTGGGTGTAGTCAGGAGTACAATCACTGGAGCCAGCAGGACCCTCACTGGTTCCTCCAGCAGCATCAGGACTTTCATCATGAATGCCATAATCCGGGTTGGATTGCAGCTGTTCAGTGCCAAGGGTCGTCATTCCCTCAGGGTCAGCACCCTCCTCTCCCTGGCTTTCATCCATGTCATTCAGAGCTGCAGTGCTCTGAGTGCAGCCAGTGTTGCTGTGGAAGAAGCAGAATTTTGCTCAGTGTGTACCACAGCTGCAAAGGAAATGGACTGAAAGAATATGTAGATGCCTCCTGTTTGTTACTCATTGGATTTGATTGACAGCCCACTGAACAGCTTTGCAGTTGTAACCTGAAAATTGTCCTCCCTCAAAATGGGCTTTCGTGGGGTGGCTCCATACGTAGGTGCAATTTGTCAACATACAGAAAAAAAACAATCTGTGTGACCTTATTGATAAAATCTGTTTTTCCTGGTATTTCAAATAATAAAACAATGCAAATATCTGCTATACTTAATTAGGTGAGATCTGTATTAACAAAACAGTTTTAAAATGAAGAATTTAAATCCAATGCTTTCATTTATCTCCAGCTAAAACCTCTTTAGGACATGCCAAAAATTCCTCCAAAAGAAAACTCATTGTTTGGGCACACTATATATAATAAAAGGATTAACTTCTCAATTTAGAGCTCTACATATGAGTTTGTGTCAATGTCAGTGGTTAAGTTATGTTGATAAAAAAGGCTGAGACGGAATAAAAATGAACCCAGGACTTCTGACTTGTACTGTTCACCCAAAACCATCATCACAGCCGATCAGTATCACTTCATGGCGTAAGGAAATGTTAAAAAAAAAAAGATTTCTAGAATTCTTGAAACATTTGACAATTATTATGCTCCCTTGACCTGCTTTAGTCTTCAAAAATGTCCTAATTCTTCACAGCACAGATTCAACTAGTTGCTGGAAACGTTTCTCAGAGATTTTGGTGCATAGTGACATGAAAGCGTCACACAGTTACTGCAGATTTTTCAGATGCACATTCATGATGTTAATCTTCTGTTGCACCACATCCCAAAGGCACTCTATTGGATTGAGATCTGGTGACTGTGGAGGTTGTTTGAGTACAGGGATATTTTCTCTTTGTCAGATCATCCTCTGTAAACCTTAGAGATCTTTATGTGGCGAAATCCCTGGAAATCAGAGCAGCCTTTCAAAGTCATTTAAATCACTTTTCATCCCCATTTTGATGACTGGTTTGAATTCCAGGAGGGCATCTTGAACGTGAAGACACGCCTAAATTCACTAAGTTGTTGTCATGTGACTGCCAGATTAAGTATTTGCTTTAACAAGCTGATCCCAGTAAAGTGGCCAGTTAGCGTAAATCTGTAATCTTGAAGATATTATGAGCTTATTACAGCAGTTTGTGAAGAGAAGCTCCTCCAGAAACACTTATTACAGTCCAACCACAAAATAGTTTTCAGAAAATAACAAACATGGTTTAATAACAAACATGTAAGGACAGCAGGTATTTACTGATGTATTTATTAAATGTATTACTATATTTACTTCCCACCCTCTACAGCTACAAATTACAAGTCCTAAAGTAGTGTGAGAGGAGGATGAGACCACCAGACAACATCTCATTTTAGTGTCTTTACTTCCTTCATCAATTTCTTGTCTAATAAAATCCAGATTGTCTTGGTAACACAGCGTTTTCTGGAGAAACCACAACACAGAAAAAAAGCTAGATTTTTCTGAAAAGACAAAAATAAACCCTGAACCAATCACTGAAATATATCATGATTTAGGCAAAAATAAATAAAACTTTCATTAAAAAACGACTTAGGCCATTATTTTAAGAGGATGATGACGCCCAACGTTGGTGTGTCCCTAAACTGACACTTTAATGTAGCAAAGAAAACAGTTTTTGCAGACTGTGTCGTGTACTTTGGTTATATTGCTCGCTACATGCTTACCTGGTTTTAAACGGCACCATCTGACTTTCCTCACAGGCGTCGATATGTTGTGACAAATTCATCACCTGGTTTTTATCAAACTGTTTTCTTGCAGGAAAACAAAACCAAAAGCATTTATTTAACTTTGGCTAAATCAAACCATACATGGCAGCTCACGACACTGGCCAGCGTTCATGTTGCTTAGCAATGTAAAATAGAGAAACTGTAACTTTTCTGCAGAATCAGATTTTAGTTTCAGCAAGTTTTCTGTAATTAACTGAAATCTGCGGTGGTTCACTCAAAGTCATATGAGCAGAGGAAAGGTCTAAATCAGGTTGGGCCGAGTCAAAGGTCTGAAGCAGAGGAGGCAGTTCGCAGCACAATCTCACCTTCATCCATGATGCTCAGAGAAAGAAGTCTTTAAAATGACAGCAGATTTTATGATTGATTTTCTTTTTGGACTGTGTGGGGTGCATCTGTTGACTTCCCCCTTCTACACACTCTAGCCTCTTTTATCAGTGCCATGTCGACCAGATGAAAAAGGTTAAGAAATAACAGCTCAAGCATACACTTGCCTGATCATAAATATCTAATCAGCCAATCAAATTGCAGCACCTCTGTGCATTAAGGTACACAGACATGGTTCAAGACAACCTGTTGAAGTTCAAACTGAGCTTGGGAAAGAAAGGTGATTTATGTGACTTTTAATGTGGCATGGTTCTCTCAAAGTGTCTTCCTGAACAGGAGATTCCCATCACAGATGTAAAGCCGATAAATCTGCCGCAACTGTGTGACGCTATCGTGTCCAAAAACTGTTTTATATCCATAGTACTTTTAATTATTTTTTTGTTCTTTTGTTTTGATTAACCCTCTTTAATGTGAATGATTGCATAAAAAACTTTTTGCAATGTGGATTTTTATAGATGACCAAGGAGGAATAGAAGTTAGACTTTTTAAAACAACAAATTTATTTATCTTTAATTAAAAAATAAAAAAAAAACAACTAAAAGTCTTACTATTTCATTGTCACTAATAGAAACAGTACGGAAGCACTGAGTCTTTGAGCACTTTAACCGCTCTTCAAGTATGTTAATTCAGTTCATAGATGATTCTTCTGCATTGGAAAAGCCACCAGGATTGTAGGGTCCAGTGTGCATGACTGCAACTCCAACACAAAATTCCGTGACGGCAATATCCTGGTTGTGCCATAACCAGTGTTACTGACTTCAGACATCCAGTAGAAACAAGAACCCACACCCATTTGACCCAGAGCAATGCAGCTGATGTGCAAGCACCCTGTTCTTTAGAGCAGAGAGAAGAAGAGTTGGTCATACAAGCTGAAATCTGCAAAGATAGAGCAAAGGGGAAATGAAAAGCAGACTGAAAAAAATAGAATCACAAGACCAGAAGAAATAAAACATTTAAAAAAAAACAAAAAACAGAGAGAGTGTGAGCGACTAATTCTGCAGAACACTTTAGGCTCATTACTGTTAAAAAAAAAATAAAAATCCATCAATCAGTTGTATTAAAAATAGCAGTAACTTCAAAACAATACCACTTGAATCAGCTGAAAAGTAATAAAACTATGAATAATATTTTCTTCTGTGGAGAAACAATGAAAAGTTTTCCACATGTAAACAAATTCACTCAGAAGAGAGAAATCAAGTGTGCAGTTCTCTCAGCCCCTCCTTCAACTACGCTCCGTTCACCCTTTACAGGATGCTCGTGCCACAATTGCACCGAAGATAGAAAGTCAATGTCAAACATCCAGCCTTTTCTCTCTGTATCCTCTTAATCTTCTCAAAACGTTTTTCAGAGAGTGGTAAAGTGACAGCTTTGTAATCCTCCTGAGTGTTTTGAGAAGCTGCTGGAAAAGGTAGGACTATTGAGATTCAACTCCCCGTACAGGCCAGTGTCCTTCCTTTATGATCGCTTTCAAACCTCCAGTCACTTCATATCTAAATCACCTAAATGTGCCTTCTCCAATCCGGTCATCTGGGGTGCAGAAGAAAGCGATGCAGATACTCTGAAATAGCCTCCCAGTGCCTCCAGAAAATGGCGAGGATAATTACGAGGAGCAACGTAGAAAGCGTGCGGCTGCGTGTTTTCATCAGGGGGACCACACAGTTAGCCACCGTGGACACAAACACCAAAAGGACTGCCATCACAGCCAGCAGCACATTGATTAGCTTTCCAAGAAGAGTCCGTGCTGTGGCGTTCTCCAAACCCTCCAGCTGCACCACCTGCTGTTGCTGCTGCTGCAGCTCCATTTTGGAAATGCGTGTCTGACAAGCCTCCAGTGCCTCCTGCAAGTTAAGAGACAAAAACTCTCAGTGAAAGAGCTCTAATAACAAAGCACATGTGCTCATTTCAGCACAGCTTACCTGTATGTCTCGCGCTCTTTCATAAGACTGATAGGCAATCTTCTCCTCCATGCTGGCTAGTTCTTGTTTCAAGTTTAAAATTTCATTCTGGTGCAGTTCTGTCAAGTCATTCAGTTGTTCTTCTAAACGTTCACACCTGCAAAACAGTACAAAATAATGGATAAAGTCCTACAATATATAAACAGACTGCTACAATGCAGAGTATATGATAATGCTACCTGTATCGTTCCTCTTGCAGGGCCTCCATGATCATAGTATAATCACGCTGATAGTGGGCTTTTAAATTTTCAAAGGACTCCTCTAGCCGACCTTGGTTTTCCCGAAGCTCTTGGATCTCATGGAGTATAGCGTCAAAGCCTGAGGCTTGTGCATGATCAAGGGTGTTGCCCTTGGAGCTAGGGGGGCCTCCTGGAGCACCAGGGGTGCTGTTTGCTCCCGCAGAACCAGAAGTAGCACTAGAGCAGTCATCATCACTGCCATACTTTGGGCTGGATGGCAAGGGCCCAGTTCCGAGGGCTCTTGCTCCGCCAGGGCCAACACCCTCATCTCCTTGGGTTTCATCGAGAGAGTCTTTCAGGGCTGCAATGTTATCAGCGCTGCCAAACTTGTTGCGGATGATGTTGGCTATTTCTTTCGGCTTGGACACCACAGCTCCAGCTGCAGAATGGGTTGCTTGAGAGAAGCTGGAGAGGCCTCCTGTTACCTGTAGTGAAGCAGGATTGGGTCAGTACTCTCCAGGATGCTATTGTGATCTACTGTAAAAAGGCTTTGCCTCTATTAAACACCAAGTGTATCAGGATAGTTCACAGAAAGTACACGACCAGGAAATGCATCTTTTTAACGGCTATGTCTGCAGCGTACGTATGTTCTGTGTAGGACCGGACCAAACAAAAATCACAAACAAAAATTTGACCTTTAACTGTTGTTTTTCCAAGTTTTTCATACAGCGCCTGTTGAAGGGAAAGTTGGCATCTGCAGTGGGGGTGGATGAACCCTTTTCTAGCTGACATAAGTCAGAAGATAGAGTACACCTGGACAGCTCAACAGTCCATCAAAGGAAAGACAACCACAAACTCACACCTACAGACAATTTTAAATCACCAATTAACCCAATAGGAGGAGCAAACATACACAAGCATAGGGAGAACATGCAGACTCCACACAGAAATACCCCAGCTGACCATGATGTTCTTGCTGAGTTGGCTCTATAGCAGACTATGGAAGGTCTAAAGTAACTAAACAGATTGTAAGCACTAGCAAAAATGTTTAATCTAAAATAAATATTTGTAAAAAAAAAAACCAAAAAAAAACCAGAGGACTAGTTTGTTTTTAACTTTTGCTATGTGGCTAATGCGCACTACTGCACTCGCACTTCCACTAAAATGATCAAAACTGGCTAAACCAGGTGAAATGCTGCAGCATCCACTCAGCAAGTAGTCCACGCAGCCACAGAGTGAAGCTATATGATATTTGGTATCAGGTACACTAGAGTAAAAAGGACAAAAATATCTCACTGCAACACTATCTGCTGGAGAAGTTGAGGGTTGATGACACTGGCAGAATAACTAGTGTTTTATTTATGTTTATGTATTTCTACCTCTTAACAGTGAGCAGGTTGTTTGTACAAAAACTAAAGCATTGAGTCATGCTTTAGTTTCATGAAAACGACTTGGATCATCGCAAAGGTTTGGAAAGCCATGTAAATGAAATTATTTAAAACATTTAAATTAATCCCAAGAGACTGGATTTTGGCAGGAAAGAACATTTAAAGAACACAGACCTTGGCTCCGACGTCTTTCAGCCCCTGGTGCATGTCTCGGAAAACATCTTTGGGCTGGCGAGGGATGCCGTTGTGCTCCACCTCTCGAAGTTTCCGGTGGTAGTGCTCCAGCTTCCTCTGCAGCTGCTGGATAGTCTGAGCCGACTTTTGGTTTTTCTTCTCAAACACCTGTTTGATGCGTGCACTCTGCTGTTTGTCAGCATTATTGGCCAGTTTCAGGTATTCGGCCACGTTGTCGTCACGTGCGGTTTGTTCTATCTTGATTTGCTCTGTGAGCTTGAGGATCTTCTGTTGCAGCTGAGCAATGGCCTGCTTGGTACGCTGGGGGTCTGGGGTACTGTCAACCACGTCATACCCATCTGCACCGTATGGGAGGGCATTGGGCGACACAGCAGGGGCAGAGCCATCGTAACGATCAAGCTGTTCAAGAAAAGTGAACAGGAGAAAAGCGTTTAACCATTTAAAAAATACCCTATTTTAAATGTACATATCATATCCTGAAAGCTTGAAATATCAACAGCAACCACACAATTAGTGCAAATGGCACCATCATTTTTTAATTAACTTTTTAATTTTCCAGCATCTCTCTCTTTCAGTCCATTTCACTTCATCCTGCACACAAGTATGCGCCTTTCAGGGTAATCTGTAACTGCATATTCACAACAGCAGAGGGCACCTGTTATCAAAAATTCCCCTTAACTATCACTGCCCAGCTCCAATTCCAGGAGGTACAGGTGGAAGAATTACGTAAATATAAGTAATAAAAAGCATTGGAAACAGGGCTCGTTAACTCAGGTTTGAGACATTGCTATGACAGCAATTTTAATTTTACCCCTTGGTAGGTACTCTAGTTACAAGGTCCAGGACAAGTAACCCGATTCCATAACCTAACACCCTCACCCTGAGGTCACAAGAGGAAAGACAAACATTAAATTTGAAACTGAAAATCTTTGAATGCTAGAGCCAACACCCATGACTGAAAACACAACGGAAGCCAAGTTACTCGTACAGCCAAGTAAATGACGTGACCCATAAAGGTGAAACAAGGTCCAATAACGTACAAAACAGGAAGACCGATTCAAATTCCAACTGTAGGGCTGAATATGCTTGAACAAAAAAACACTAAGAACAACTACATAACAAACTGACACCATCTATAAAGATAAATCCCTCTATTGTTTTAATTGTGATTATTACAGATGCATTCCCGCCGCCATTCTTAACACAACAGTAAAGCTGATCCATCCAGACTAAAAAGTCAAACAGATTACTTGACAATAGCATAAATAGGACCAACTACTTTGTGAAACTATGAGTTGTTTCACCACCTAAATCTTGAATTTACATGATCCTACATGATTTTTGTATAAGTGATCCTGACTGGTGGAGCTTGGTATCAGACTAAAAAAATAATTTTAACACCCCCACCTATTATAAAGGCAGAGGACTGCAACACTGATGGATGTGATCTGTATAAATTTCCACTCTTATTAGAAAGATGTTTGGTCAAATGCAAAAACTAATCATAAACCTACTATTGGTTCATATAAACTCCTGCATCTCACCCAGCAGAAATACAATTACAAACAGCTTCCTTACGTTGAATTTGTTCTTCATTTTTAGTGTCTACTTGTTGCAATACCTGGTAACAACAATGAGATAATAAATGTTGTCCTGAGATGTTTTTACTGCCTGGGGAGCCATAAGTGGACTTTAGCTGAGAACTGTTGATTACAAGTTACAGGTCAAAAGTTTTTTTGCTTTTGTTTTTGCCCAATAATCATTCAAGAGAGTTTTCTGCCATTGTGAGGGCATCCAGTCTTTCATAACTGTACTTAAATGTCAAACAAACAAGTTTGAGTTTGTTTCTCCCTTCAAGCCTGCTATGACCTGAAGTACACTCAGACAGCAAAAGCTAAATTTAGAAAGGCTTAAAGCACATAGTGACCAAACACTCAAAGGCAATCTCTGACCTTCCACCGCTGACAGCTCATCTCCCCATTCAGCGGTTCATCCCTGCGCATCAAAAGCATTAATGGCCTTTTAACAAGTTTGCCCAACTCACTTAATTTTGATGTTCCTGCATGCAAATTAGCGCATGAGTCAGTTTTAATTTTTTTGTAACTTTAACTGCTTATTTTTAAGAAGTCAAACAAATTCATCCTGAGTGTGAAGTGTCTATTAGTGCGCCACCTTGAGGGGAAGGTTTCGGTTCTAAGACCGACATCTGTATAAATACAAAATTGTAGGATTTTATATAGGTTGATAAGTTTTGCAGTGGGAGTTGTACTGTCCATCCTGTACTTCCACAGGATTACTACACATATTTGTATATGGCTAGAGGTGAATGAGGATTTGATAACCAGTACTGTTGTGTTTTTAAATGAGAAACTAAGTTAAGTAAAGACTTTGGCCCTGTTTTTAACCACTTTAGATTACAGTTTGGAAAACATGCATCCCGACAAGTGAATCGGAATTAGCTGTTTGCAGATCCTAAAGCAGCTATAACACAAACTGCCACACAAGCTGTCAAATACCATAAAGCCTAGAGACTTGGGAAAGTAGTTGACTAGACCAATTAATGAATCAGTTTGACCTTTTCTCTAGTTTAGCTGACTAGTAAATTTGCTTCCAGCAAAATCCATAACATGAAGCTGAAGCTGAGACACTCACCTTGTCGGGTTCTTCGGTGGAGTGGTAACCAGAGGTCAGCAGCATGTCAGCCAAGGCTGGGCTGCTGCTGGGTGTGTCTGTGGTCGAGGAGGAGCGTGGGCGTCCAGCCTGCAGCAGGGCTTCATGGGTGCTGCGCCGGTGGATTTGTGGGCTACCTTTCTGAGGAGGGTCCCCAGTGCCCCCCGCCTTGCTGCGGCGGCTCTGCAGGCTGGTGCCTCGCTTTATCATTGGTGGACCTCGGATCTGCTGCAGAACACGGCTCAGAGCTGCGGGAGGGGCGGAAGTGGCAGGGGTATCAGAATCCAAAGGGAGGGCTGAGGAGGAGGGAGCGTCCCCTACTTCTGACCCTACATCAGTGGGTTCGGAGGGAGGGGCGCTTATGCAGGATGAGGCGGAGTCATGTGGGGAAACGGAGGAGCGTCGGCGCTGTGGCTGGAAGAATTGCTTCAGGCCATGGCCCAACGCTCCCATGTTCTCCAGGGCATTATGGGTGATTTTGGACAAGCCGTGCTCTGACTCCGACGCCCTCCTGCCGACCTCCGGCTCCGCTCGCCCTCCTGCGTCCGGCTCCTCTGGACTCTGTTCACTACTACCCTGATCCATCTGAGACCTCCAGTTTCACAGTGAGGTTCTACTTGGGGTGTGCAGGAGACTAGCTACGCCCCGTCGACACCCCACCCTCTGAGAGGCTGGTTGAAAGCAGGGAAGCAGAGGGGATGGCGCTCAGTTGGGCCTTTTGAGTGGGCATGCATCTGTGTCTTGGCTCAATGTCATGCTTGTCTACCACAAAAGGAAAATAAAATAAATTATGACATGCAGCAGTGAGTGAGGAACATAATAAGCAGCAGAAAAATAGAAAACAATACTGAGCAACAAAAAACTGGGTTGGCACAGACACAACCTTATTTTGCAGTTCGATATGATCGTATTCTTTTCAGTCAGTGCTGGACAGATGTACTGTATATTTGGAATTTCACATGTGATATTAATTTTTGAAATACCACTATACTGGTGAAAAGACAAAACACATACTGCAGCTCATCATCAGGTGTAAATGTGTTATATTATTAAGAAAGGCCTTGGAGTAACTGTGCACCCTTCTTACCCAGGTATAATCACATGATGTAAAAATCAATATAAGGCAACAATTAATAATCTATAAATAAAGCTACTTTCAGCTGTTCCCTTTGTCAGAAGGGATCACCACAGCTGGTAGCGCCGCATGTTTGATTTGGCACAGTTTTACACCGCATGATTTTCTGATTCCAGCTTCGGCTGGAATTGAATAGGCAATTTGTCAAGAAAATGTGTAAACTACTAGACTATAGTTAATAACCTACAATTAATGCTCTATAACAGACAAGCATCATGGCACACAGTAATTAGTTATTTAGGTATTTTTTACTATATCTCAAATTAATAGCGGTACAAAATTCCACCACTGAAAGGGATGTTGGGTAGTTATAGCCACCCAGGTAGAATAACAGCCTGTGATAGCTGCGAGGACAGAGGATTAGAAAATAAGAAACTGGGGATACATCAAAATAACTTTGGACCATGAGAGGCCATGTGTCTGTTATATGGAGATTTCTACACCACATGCTCTTCCTGTATCAACCACAAAGGTTTTAAAAATAAAATTGCTGTGTTTTGCTGTCATTTGTGCTCATTCTATAACTTGCGAGCGGAGCTCAGGCAGCTCCTCTGCACCCAGTAAGGTAAAGGAAACTTGTTACTCGAGCGCTTTGCCTGACGACAGACGAGTATGTGTATGTGAGTATGTGAGAATCTGTTTGTTATCCATGAATTTTCAAATTAACCATTTTACAAAAAAAGCAGAAAAAAATTGTAAAACACATTTTTTTTTTTTTATTAAAAAGCCAAATGAAAGTTACTTACTTGCATTCCTGATCAGAAAAATTGGTTTTTAATGATTCAATGTTATGTTTGACTTCTCTGAGAAGTCCAGTGTTCCAGCTCAAAAAAATGTAACTTTTAATTTTAAAAATATTTTTTACAGATATATAAAATATTTGTTTTCTCTTGTTTTTATGCAAAAAAATAATTACAAATAATAAAAATATGATATGTCATTAATTAAACCACTAATTTTAAGTTATAACCACGTTTCATATCTGACTGTGCCAACCCAGTAAAACCAATACACAAAGTCTACAAATAAACAAGTTTTGGGAACCATTTCTGAAATGCCTGTATTTGATGCACTGCACATGTGAAGATAGTTTTGGTGCTTTTATTATTGCTCATTTCTGCCCAGTGGTATAAAATCACTGAATCGTTACATTTCAGAAAGCGTTCCTTACAGAAACAAATAATCAGCATAATAGAGAAGGTTTGGATGATGCTAACAAAGAGAACACAACATGTAAAATAAATGTAAATGAAGATCTAAATGGAAAGTGACTACAATCTACTTCTCAACTGAGTAAGTTGTTCCACGATCCACAGCAGCCTCCCCACTTTGCTCCTCATTTTATAAGAAGGCTACATCCTGTAATATAGAGGGCCACTCCAGGTACATGGCTTATAATTGTCAGTTTGTACTTTACACAGCTCTTTGGGTTTAACAACGTGTAATGAGACAGTGAGAATGAAAGCAATAGATAAGGTGAGATAGTTTGACAGGGAGCTTACCATCAGCCCAGCCTCTCCTCTTCTGACTCACAAATCAGGACGGGCTAAATGAAGCAGAAAGCACAGACAAAAACATAAATTACATTATTCAAACAACAGGAAAAGAAAAACAGATCTGAACACAAGCCTCCCAGTCACTAATGAGTGAAATGATGGATATGTAAACCAGCACTGCAACAAACAACTTATCAGCATCCTAGAAAGTCTCAACAGCCTAGTGGACCTTTGGTTATAACCTTTAGACCCTGGCGGTAAGTTTATGTTTATTACGCCTTGTTATTGTTAAAAAGCAACTACTATGCATACAGTCCAGCAGCCAACAAGACAAGACAACAGCTCTAGACTTACGGAGAAATAAACACGAAAACATGAACTGCTCCAAGGAGCTGTCACTGCACAACTCATCTGCAACACATACAAGAGGGGGTGGGGATATGAGCCTGAGAGAGACACCTCCCGTCCTGCTTTACTTAAAGACCAACAGACCCACAAATGTGAACGCTATCCTTTAAACATACAACACAAGATTCAAGATGTTTTTCACGTACCAAATCATTTGTCCTACAAGCTCAAAAACAAATAGCAGAGTTAGCTAATTTTAAGTACAGTTTTCAAGCATACCCATTTTCTTATGTCACTAACAGGCAGATTAACTGGTCTAGAGCCTTGCCTCTGCATGC
>VUQJ01032709.1:0-10370 GCA_015108635.1 Andinoacara biseriatus | reverse complement strand
TCACTATTGGATGCTCTAGGCCAGAGGTATTCAACTCCAGGCCTCGAGGGCCGGTGTCCTGCAGGTTTTAGATGTGTCCCTGATCCAACACACCTGAATCCAATGGCTGAATTACCTTCTCGGTATGCAGTCAAGTTCTCCAGAGTCCTGCTTGTGACTTCTATATTTGACTCAGGTGTGTTGAAGCAGAGACACATCTAAAAGCCTGCAGGACACCGGCCCTCGAGGCCTGGAGTTGAATACCTCTGCTCTAGGTTCTGATTGCCAAGTAAGTGCGCCCACATTGGAAGCATTGGAATTATATGCCGCACAGCCACGTCTCCATTATTGGTATTTGCGACACCTGAGAGTGAAGTTAGTTTTACTCTATAACCGTCCACTTCACCAACAATCATTTTGCCCTTCATTTCTGCAAGTTGGTGATTTTCATTTACATTCTACTGATCTCTCTGTCTCCTCCCAGGCAATCCTAGCTAGGCAAAACTCATTAGCTCCATTACCATGAAGAAAATACCAGCCGGGCTGTGTCTATGAGGATTTATTACCAAAATGACACTCCAGACTCGGTGTTGCTACTTAATTTTTATTTTTAATGAAAACCAAATCCTGCTGCTGAATTCAACTGAATTCCTTAAATTTTACCAAAGTTACTCAACATGAAGAGTTTCCATGTATCAACCTTGGAAGTGCTCCAGTAGTCTGTCAGCTAACACAGACTATGCAAGAAATGAACAAAGGAGTGTTTTTTAAAGTGGATTTGTCCTTCGACAGTGATAATTACATTGGGTCTTCTTAGTGTGTCGCAGACAGATCTGTTCTGTTCCCTGGATTATCAGTGCTTCTCCCTCTTTCTTTCTTTGTCTCCCTCCTGCCCTCTCTGTTAATGATAGTTTCTCCGTCAGTCAGCCCTTGATGTCTCAGCGTCAGGACATTTATAGCTCTGCCAAATTGCCGGCTGTATTAATTATCCTTGCTCAGGCAGCTGCTGGTAATATTGGATGTTTGTCAGGTTAGCCTTCATCTGCCGCTGATGGATTCGGCGGAAGACGGGGTGAAGGCTGACAAACTCTGTGCGCCCACATCAACCTGTGGGAACGTGTGTGGCTTATCCTGGTGCCAGCACTCTGCATGCACTGTTTATATGGACTTAATTGCCTGCCAGTGGTATTATTGTAATCTGGAGCTCATTTGGCGTGAGTGGGATTCCTATGAAATAATTCTCTAAATCAGAGGCATGCAGACTCATGCTTTCCATGTGCTCATCTTTCCCCATGTGGCCTTACTTAACATCTTTCACACCAAATGTTTTATTATAACAGTTTACATTTATTTGAGGATGATAAATGAAAAATGAGGTTTAAAAAAAAAAAGAAGCTTCTGACGGATTTTCTAATATTAAAGCAGAAATGCTGAAATTTAGCATTTCCTGACCAAAAAGTGAAAATGGCGCATGCACATAAATGTGACAAACACAGCTTTGTGCGGATCAGACAGCCGCCGCTTCGGTTTTAATTTGGCCGGCTGCGAGTGTAAAACATGTTTGAATTCAATCACATTGAAAGTTCACTGGGTGATTATTTTCCAAGTTAATTATTTCCCCTGCAGACTGGATTCATGCAGCCATGTCTCTTCGCACTCAGAGTTTCTAAAAGAATCTCTGAGAGCTGATTGAACTAGAAGAGAATTGACCCCCAGCAACCCCGGCACAATACATGATTATCACAAGTGGATCTGCTGACTGACTGGAGGTGATTAGCACCTCCGCTGTTTCTTTACATCGCCACAGAGACAAAAGCTACATTTGTCTAATGGTATATAATTTACCCCCTTCTTGATTTTCGCCGTCTCGCTCGCTTTCGCCTTTCTTGCTGCCGTTTTGTAGGCGCCTCATTGAATAATTGTGTGGGGTTTAGTGAATTACCGTAATTACAGTTATTGGCCACCATTGTCCTATTACTCACTAATCAAGAACGTTGCAAATGGACAATCAGAATCCTTGACAGCCAAATAGATTAGCGTAGCTGACGATCTGATGGTAAACGTTTTGATTTTTGCCAAACAGGTGATTAGATGTAAACAGACACATTTTTAACAGCAGCAACGGTGAAGCTGATTTCACCCACTCGCGAGTCTTTGTGCGTGTGCCATCAGAGCAAAAGACAGTCGTGGTAACACATGCTGTACGACGGGTAACCACAAAAGCAGATTTGTCTGTGTACAGACAGACCTGCTGTGGTAATTGCACTGAGACAAAGGTTCAGATGCAAATCATACGTTTTCAGTGACCACCACTGTGAGAGCTTGGTGTGTGGCTAAAAGGTGGTGTTTGGTGTTGGATGCTGAATGCTGGTGTTCTCTTCGGTCTGTCTTTCTTCTTTTTCTCCACGTCCTGGTCGAAGACACTGACCGTTTCCGTGATACACTGAAGAATAAATTGGAAGAGTTTTAAAGGCTTTCATTGGCAGTTATATTTGCAGTGTTTGTCCTTCTTTTTCAAGACCTCTGCAATTCGCCCCGGCATGCTGTCAATCAACTTCTGGGCTAAACCCTGAATGATAGCGATCCATTCTTGCATAATCAGGTTTTTGTTTGGCAATCCGCCTCTTGAGGTTTGAACACAATGGGATTATGATCTGGGGAGTTTCCTGGCCATGGACCCAAAATTTCGCTGTTTTGCTCCTCGAGCCATCTAGTTATCACTCTGCCTTATGGCACAGTGCGCCGTTTGGGATCATTCTTTATTCATGGCTGTGTTCTTAGGCAAACTTGTGAGTGAGCCCCTGGGATGAGAAGCAACTCCACATACAAATGGTCTCAGGATGCTTTACTGTTGGCATGACACAGGACTGATGGTAGTGCTCACCTTTTCTGCTCCAGACAGTCATTTTCTGGATGCCCCAAACAACCAAAAAAGGACTTCATCAGAAAAACACCCCGGTCTTCAGCAGTCCGATCCCTGCAAGTGTTGCAGAATATCCGTCTGTCTTTGATGATTTTCCTGGAGAGAAGTGGCTCCTCCTGCCCTGCTTGACACCAGGCCATCCTCCAAGTCTTCACCTCACTGTGCATGCAGATGCATTCACACCTGCCTGCTGCCAAACTCTGCACTGGTGGTGCCCCGACCCTGCAGCTGAATCACCTTTAGGAGATGATCCTGGTGTTCGCTGGACTTTCTCGGGCACCTTAAGTCTTCTTGACAACTGAACCTCTGTCCTTGAAGTTGTTGATGATTCAATATATGGTTGATTTATGCATAATATCACTATCAGCAATACTCATGCTGGTGAAGCCCTTTGTATCCAAAGCAGTGATGACTGCATGCAGGTAACTGTGGTTAACAGAGAAGAACAATGATCACTCTTCATCACATTCTGGAGGATATGCAAATTGCCATCATAAAAACCGAAGCAGCAAACTTTTTTTTAAACAAACAGCATCAGATGGGTGTGGGCTTCTGGCCTTACAACAATGCGTGTCTGAGATGATCACGTTAGGGCGATCCGCTCACACTGACATCATACAGAGCCAAGAATCGGAAAACTAATAAGTGGACTTGAAGTTACGATATCCATGGCAAAGGTTGACCTTTCATGCTAAGCAGCTGCACCACTTTTTTTCACTGTGAATCCAATAAATTGTATATTTCCATTTTATTTAAAAAAAAAATGTCTTTTTGAATTTCTTTTGTCTGATCACACATAAAACTTAGCAGCAGCTTCGGGTTTCGCGTCAGCACCCTGAGAGGCGGAAGATCGTCAACTATCACAAGAAACAGAACAGCAGGCCGATGTGAGTGGAGATGTAAACAGGCAGGCAGACACCATGAACAGCAGTGCAGTGCAGAGGTTAATACTTAATTAATGTCTGATTAATGTCTTCAAGCTGATTAATTCAATTGAGCCCTTTATTACACTGTGCGTATTAATAGAAATCAAGGAGTCCCTCAGCAGGAGATGTTGTCTGCCATATGGAGAGCATTATGGCTGTGCTGGCTGACGAGGGTGCCAACCGCAGCACTGGGAGGGTCAGGAGGGCACGCTGGGAGAGGCTGGGAGAGGCTGGAGCTTTGGCAAAAACTTGATTTTAAAAAAAAATGTTTCCAAACCTGCATCATGAACCAATTGAGGAGCCGAGATTCAGCTGGAAGCTGCAAGCTCGCGCTGAATAAACCACGAATCAGACTTTTCTGGGTGGTGTAATACAAACAAATGTAATCATTTCTTTTCAAAATATATTTTGCGGTAATATCATGGTAATATAAGATAAAAAAAAGTTAATAGAATGCTTAGAATTTGCCCTCCTAAGCCAAATGTCAACACTTTTAATTTTAATTCAGTACTTACACGTTTGACACTAGTGAAAAAAAATACTGAAAATGAATAAATAATTGTAAGAATAAAACTGCGATCAAATTAAGGCAACTGTGATGTGCTTGTGTCACTTGGTGTAGTCCTGTGTGTTCTAATGTTGATTATTTATTTCCACTTACTAGAAGGAGAAAATAAGCTGCTGCAGCAACATAAAACATCAGATTTTGATATCAGTTGCTTGGAATTAAAGATCAGACTTTCTTTCAGACTCTCTGCAACTTCCAGGTTTCCAGTTCCAAAACACGAAGAAATCAATTTAAGTCCGTTTCCACATCCACAGAGGAAGGAAACGCACAACCACAAAAACGTGCAATAATGGTTACTTACTCTGATTCTTTTTCCATGTCATACTGTTTCATATTGTTTGGATTTTTTCCCTCTATTTTCACTTCAAAAGAGTAGCTACATTTACAATGAAAAATTACAGATTCTCGTTTGTGCCTCCTTAAAAAAAGCAAATTCCAAACCAATCTTCTTAGTTTAAATATGCGTTTGAGAAAACAAATCTGGTAAAATTCGATTAGAAATTTTTGTGACATGGCACATTATCCTGATGGAAGCAGCCATCAGAAGATGGTCACACTGTGGTCATAAAGGGATGGACATGGCCAGCTATGATACTCAGGTAGGCTGTGGTGTTTAAATGATGCTCTATTGGCACTAAGGGACCCAAATGTGGCAAGAAAATATCCCCCACACCGTTACTCCACCAGCAGCCGCCTGAATCATTGATACAAGGCAGGATGGACCCAAGCTTTCATGCCGTTTATGCCTAATTCTAACCCTGAGCTGAAACCGAGACTCATCAGACGAGGCAACGATTTCCAATCTCCTACTGTCCAATTTTGGTGAGCCCGTGCAAACTGTAGCTTCTGTTTCCTGTTCTTAGCTGACCGGAGTGGCAGCTGGTGTGGTCTCGTTCTGCTGGAGCCCATCTGCTTCGCGGTTCAACGTATCAGAGATGCTCTTCTGCATACCTGGGTTGTGATGAGTGGTTATTTGAGTTACTGTTGCCTTCCTATCAGCTTGAAGGAGTCTTCTGACCAGTCTTCTGGCATTTTCACCCAAAGAACTGTCGCTCACCAGATATTTTAGATAGTTTCTCTTTTTTTAGATCATTCTCCGTAAACCCCAGAGATGGCTGTGTGGGGAAAATCCCAAAAGATCAGAAGCATTTGATATGCTCAGACCAGCCAAAGTTTGGCACCAACAACCATGCCATGTTCAGTCACTTAAGTTGCCTTTTTTCCTCATTCATCTAGATGCCAAAATGCACTGAATTGCTGCCATGTGAGTGACTGATTATACATTGTAGCATATACTAAGGATCTAAGTACTTCTTGTAGTACTTTACATACTGTGAATGTAATTAACAGCCATGGTTTCATTTCCAGTCTTGTATTTGTTTTAGGAAACAGCGTGTGAAAAAAGGTAACAGAAGCAAAGGGACCACACAAAAAGAAAGAAGTGGGCTTCACATGTGATCCTATAAAACATTTTAAGACTTTGCTTGTTGTCTTTTCAAGACTGGTGAGTCATTTAATCATTTCTTCATGCTGAGAAACAAGAGAGAAACAAAAGAGACAAGCTCCCAAGGACTTCCAAGACATTTGGAGTTAGTGAAAGATTTTCACCTATGAACTGTGAAGAAGCGCAGCAGCAGATCAGTCACATGCAAACAGCAAACAACATCAGAAACTGATGAGACATAAGTGAATTCGACAATCTGAGAGGATTTTCCTTTTGGTAATCCTGAGGAATTTCTCCTTCTGTCCTGTGAAATCCTCAGTTGTTTCTTCCTTTACCCCGATGACGCAAACCTCTGGCACACACACACACTGAGACTCACTCAGACGCACTACAGCTGTTATAGTTGGCACACAGTGTCAATTGTGTTTGCCCCGAGAGTTAACAGCAGCCACTCGACATGAGACACCGCCGCGCCCTCGGCCCCTCTGCCTTCACATGACAAAAGATCTGTTTCTCGGCTATGGCGGCTTAATTGAGAACGATAACCTCAGTGTCACAGTTGTTTATCCAGCAGCTCTCCTTTCTGTACCGCCACGCAGTGAAATTCAAAAAGATTCAGCAGAATGCGAAAGAAGTTGATGTCTTTCCTCAGATGCTGCATAAACACAAACGAGGTCTTGAAAGATACACGCAACATAATTAAGGCAACATTTGGACTTTCATTAAAACTAAACCCTTGATAGAAAACTTGTATTGTGATTCTGCAGTATTGGTTGGGTCTGGGCTGTCTCTCTCTCTCTCTCTCTGCTTCACTCTCATCCAAATATTCTCAGGTGGAGTTGCCGGTCTGGGCTTGTCTCTGCCCAAGGGCGTAGGTTCTTGGTGTGGGTCCCCACAGTTTGCAGTTCCATTTGTTCTTACCTTTTCCTCCCCATGATCTTCACATCTGCTCGCCTAAGAGCCTCATTTGAAATCTTCTGGTTCAAAAATCAACTTACCCGCAATCTGGGCACAGCTCAAGCAGCTTTGCTTCTCCTCCGCTCCACCACCTGGACCTCTGGATGTCAGCGACTCACACTCAGCCTCTCCACCTGCTTCCTGTGAAGACCCACCTGCCAGCCTAGTACCCCGTCCATACTCTGCCTCCTCTCATTCTCAAGTAAGTTCTTAGTTAAAATACGTGTGTCGAGTCTGCTTAGTCTCCTAGTCTCCTGGCTCAGAACTATGACTTACTCTGACTACCTCCTAATGGCTCAGTCACACAAGAATAAAAATAAAATGGCGACCTCTGTGTGATTAGGAAAAATTAGTGGTTGTCAATGTTAATTTTGACAGCAAATTTTGAGTTAGTTTTAGTCGTAGTCTTTTGACAAAAATGTAATTTAGTTTTAGTCATAATTTCATCATCTGAATAGTTTTAGTCAACTAATTAGCGTAAGAATATAGTCAACTAAATATAAAGGGTGTAAAATGTAAATGCTTTTTCTTCTGTTCCCTTGGTTTTGTCATTATGGAATATTATTAATATTAATATCAGCGTTTCACCTGCTTTCCACACACCTGATCATTAACACCACCTTACTGAGATAATACGAGCCTTTTACAGCAGGACACGCTCTGAAAGGTACAGGGCAGTGTTCAGGACTAAGATTAGGAAAAGCTGATTTTCACTATCGTCTCGTTTTTGTCATGAAAAAAAGGTCACTGACGAAAACTAAGACAAATACTTTGTCTACAAAATTAACACTGGTCACCCAGAGGTTGAACATGCAACACCCTCAGCCTCTGGTTTCTGTTTCAAATCTGTGAGGTTCTGGCTGGACTATGAATATATGTAGTTAATAGGAATTTCTGTATATATAGTCACCAACAGATTTGCAATTTTCTCTGATTTATTCAGCTAATTGTTGTATATCACAATCAGTTTGCACGTAATTGCCAGCTTGACCCCATTCAATCACAAACTGATTGCAGACTGATTCCATCGTATTGCTTGTGCGTATCCATGACACAGCAGCAGTATTTGATACCCTGAAATGAAAAAATGTTAGAAACCTAGTGATTACCATTGAGCAAAAACTTGAGGTAACCTCAGCTCTAGCCTGGCTTATCGCCCTGTGCCACAACTGGAAGTGAGGAAGGAAAGAGTACAGAAGGAAAGTAACCAGTTATTCACACAACCGCAACCGCGATCTTTTCCCGACCAAGGATTTTGTCACCTTATGCTAACTTATAGGCTTAAACGCACTAAAAAAAAAGTATTGGCGGCACAGTAGTGGGTAGAAATCTGAGGAGGAAAAAGAAGGGACCAAGCTCCCAGCTGACTTGTTTCTATAGTATTTACACATAATTTAAAAACAATCGTGGTCTTTAGATGGTCACGGTCATCTAACACATTTCTGTGAGAGAAAGTTGACTAAATTCCAACAGCAAGTGTGTTTCCTCCTTAAAATAACAGCTTTGAAATAATTTGGAAGATGACTGGGAATAGTGTGAATGATGTTTTTGTTTTTTAATTGCTTAAACTGATCGTTAAGCAACTATCAGGGGAAGAAAACTCTTTAAATGTTGACTATTACCAGCAGAAACCTATTAATGATTTTTTTCCCCTCGTTATTTACTTGCTTATTTTGATTGTTGGCTCTCAGGTGTTGATCAGAGCGTTCAGCCGAGGGACGTCTCTCATCTCTGTTTGCGACAGGTCGCAGTGTAGTGACCTGGAGTCATGGTTTAAATCATTTAATTAACCATTATTCCTTCTTTTCTTTTTTGTCACGACAAGCCATGTAGGTGCATGGCCTCCTTTAATTGAATGGCCTTTTGCATAATTACTGTCTTTGTGAACGGTAGGGAGATAACAAGGATATCCTTCTCTCTCTCTTGCAGAACTCAGTGAAGGTGAGCAAACCTGTGACACTCAGAGACAGTGTTATTTTATCGGCGTAATCTCGGTAAACAAGCTGGATGTGCGTTTCCATTAAGGCGTCTGTGTGTTTGGAATCATAAAGTTGGCGTATTTAAGAGAAAACACAAGCCAGATATGGCAAATATGAAGTGTCTGCTTACTGCGTGATGCGCGCAACTATTTTGAATCTGCAGAGAAGGTCAAGCTGCCTTTGTTCCCTGACTAATTAAATCCTCAGTAATTACTGTGTTGAAGAGGATGTTGGGTGGGGGAGAAAAAAAAACAGATGAAGAAAAATTCAGGGGGAATATAGATCTGCAGCATTTGCAGGCAACGTTCATCATGTTTTATTACCAGAGCCGTCGTTATGGCCATCATCAAGGCTGTGATTTGATCCTTTTTTTTTTTTTTTTTTTCCCAGCTCATTTACAAAGCTCAGCTCTGGGGTTCACTAGCAACACAGAGAACAGGAGCTCAAAGGGTTGAAGGAGCATTCATTATTGTTCTTGTTGCTATGCAACTCACTAATTAGCCCTAGCTAGCTAACCTGAAGCAACAAAAGGGATCAGGTAGATAAAAATAAAAATGGAAGAGGTAATAAAATAATTGCCCTTCTTGCTCCTGACACAGAGGTTGAAGAGCTCCTCCTGGTCTGAGATTATTGTTGGGTTTTTTTTACATTATTTTCTGATGGTTTTAGTTTGCATGGTTGAAGCCGGAGCTTTCACATCTCCACCTGTTTTCTTCCATGTCAAACTAAACTAAGTATAGCCAATTATATTAAAATCTTGTTTTCTCATTAATGAGCCTCAGATTTTTTTTTAAGTGTAAAAGAAAGATAATATGTTAGTTTGGGAGGAAATGCTCAAACCAGATGGTTGTAATTTCACCTCCAGCGGCACTCAGGGAAGAAGGACAGCGCCACAAAAATCCCTCACATGTGGATACATCAGTGAACTCCACCTACTCTGCATTTACAGCACCCGGAAGCCTCCCTGCACATGCCCTGGCCTACTTCCATCTATAAAACACCCAAGTTCTCCCTCTCGTCAGCACTGGCATTCATTCTGTTCCACCGCATCAGGATAATCATAAAGACACACACACGGACAGCCACTTCTATTGCACTAGAGAATCTCCTTAATCTGCATGTGTAAAATTTCTGTCCCTTGTCAGAATTCCTCAGCTTTACATGTCAACCCATAAACCCTGCTCTGGAGTTCAGAATAGCAAGGATCATCAAAAACCTCCCTCATTCGCATTATTTACTTCAACTTATGGACATCCTTATGTATGTTCAAACATAAGGATGTCCATAAGTGCACGTGGCACCAGGACACCCTAGGTTGCAGGTCGATGATCGATTTTGTAATTCTATCATCAGATCTTTGGTTATATGTTCTGGACACTCGGGTGAAGGGAGGAGCTGAGCTGTCAACTGATCACCACCTGGTGGTGAGTTGGATCAGGTGGCGGGGGAAGATGCTGGACAGACCCGGTGCACCTCAACGTGCTGTGAGGGTGTAGTGGGAACGCCTGGCAGAAGCCCCAGTCCACGAGATCTTCAACTCCCACCTCCCGCAGAACTTCAACAGCATTCCGAGGGAGGCTGATGACATTGAGTC
>VUQJ01032708.1:16974-30138 GCA_015108635.1 Andinoacara biseriatus | reverse complement strand
CTTTTTTTTCCCCCCACACCCCCCCCCCCCCCCCCCCCCCCCCACGGCGCCATTACTGCTTACATTAATCCGTATGTAATAGTGAGGCTGTGAAGCAGCACTTATACAATAACTTTATTGTTTGATTGAAGTGTTCAGCTTCTGGCCTTCATCCAGGTCATCGTAAAATAGAAAACAACCAATCATATCTCTGGATTTGGGAACGAGGGAGTTTATCCAGTAGGAAACCTGAGCGGCTCCATGTTGGTCCATAAACTGAAGAAGTGCCCCTTGAGTTTGCGGTTTCAGATTTCCACCACCTGAAGCTGAGAGGTCTGCCTGGTTGTTTGGTATTATGTAACAAATCTGTGTCTGAATATGCTTCATGAGGACCGCGGTGAAGGCCACAGGCTGAAGCAGTCAAACAAAACAATTGAATTTGAGCCTCCCGGCTTCATCATCTTGTCTGTGCACGTTGGAAGTTGGTGGCATCGTGTCACTTTGTTACTGAGCATAAAAAGTACAATTGCAGGTATAAACACATGTCTGATATATGACTTTGTTTCAAAAACATTAAATTCCTGCATTGAATATGTTTCAGCTGTACAAACATTTTGCAGGTCACAGGTGAGAACGTTTAATGATGAGAGCAATAAAAAGTGTTTTCTGTCTGAGTGTGACTGTGCACATCTTTACTCACATAGTCGCGGTGGTCAGCAGCACCTGCAGGAAAAAGCATCACTGGTTAAATGCGCATTGGCTGGGTGTGCACACTGCTCATCCACGTGGCTGACCTCGCTGACCTCGCTGACCCGTGCTCCTCCCCTGCAGAGGCCTTCCTGTCAGCCCACAAGTCTCAATGATCTGAATGTGCAATATTCTCTCTCTGTCACTTCTCTCAACAAGCTCTTTTATCAGTGCTGAACAGGAAACATTAGGACTCTGATGGACTTCTTGATAGAGACCTGCAGCATCTGGCTGCTGTTCTAATAACAGGAAGTTCCTGCCAGCAGTCAGAGGACATGGTCACAGGAGCTGGTAGAGGTCAGCTATCTTCCCATCAGTTCTTCAAATTACATGTGGTTATTTTTAAAGTGTTTCAAATACCATCAGGCTGCAGTTTTTAAAGTTTTAAAGACAAAATCTTCACAAATTATTATTTTTTTTAAAACAAATGAAAAAACAGGAATAAAAAAAAATTGTTGACTGGTCACATTTAGAGAAAATCATTTTAGCTGAAACGAATTAAATAAAATCAATGAGCAGTGAAATAAAACTTGTGAGTTTGTTGCGCTGTATTTCTGTAAATCAGGGCCAATAAAACAATATTAACGCTCAAACTCACCATGTGGAGCGTTTTGGAGCTCACTGTAAACTGTGTCTGTGCCTTTTCTCAGCGGACCTGTTAAAGTAAAGAACACATTTCATCAAAGACGAACTTCAGTCTGTATCATCCATCGCTCACAGAAACCTAAAAATAGGCGGATTATGTCACAGTCCAACTGGCCTCTCAGGTCCGGTGGGACCTCGAGCGCAAGACCGTGAAAAGAAGAAGAATCAGAGCCCACCGGCATTTCGTTCAGCCCTTCCTGTTTATAAGGCCTGTGATGACTGTGGAAATCCCAGAAGTTATCCCTGCATTCACAGCAACCTGCAGATGTATTAATTATGGGTAATTAGACCCCTCCCAGTAAGCGTCGCGGTCTTATCAACGACAGAGGAATGTGAAGAGGTGAAAATGACTTTGGACGGAGGATCAGGAAAGTCAGCAGAGTCATTAAAAACAGATTTTTCTTGTGTAAAAAAAGTATATTATTATACGTTTACCTTTTTTATTTATTATTTACTTATTTTCTCTCTCTGTTATTCTATTTATTTACTTCCTGTCCCCCCCCCACATCACACAGTCACTTCCTAATGTTTCGTCACAGCCGTGTCCTGTTCGTGCGTCCACGTGCACTCATAATGTGGCGCATTCTCATTTTTCTTTGTGTGTTTGTAAACTTTTAACCTCGGCCAGGATCCGCCGCCCGGGCGTGCATCACCTCCGTGTACTCCACGTCGGGCTCATTGGACACCTCGCTGGACACCTTGCTGATGTCATCGTCGCTTCCTGCACCAACAAGGTTTTCTTTAATGCACCGACCGTGATCACCATCAGCGCCTCGCACTCGGCTCCCTCACAATACGCTTTTTTTGTGTTTAGAGAAGCCCTGCGAACTTTTACCTCCACGCTAGCAGTATTTTTATAATAAAGGGTATCGGGTGGGTTGAAATTTAGCTTTTTTAAAATTCATTTTATTTTTTTCCAGCATTTCTGATACAAGAGACATTTACAGGAAACACGTTTAAGCTCCGTTCAAAGTAGCATCCAAATCAACTTTAAACCCACTTCAAATGTCAGTGGCGTCTACCCCAGCTATCGGAGGGCGGGCCAGCCTCTAACACATTCATTAAATATGTAAAATATAAGTTTTTTTACAAAAAACGAGCCGTTTCTGAGGGAGTCGGGTGGGAACTGATTTCTGATTTGACTGGTTTTATATGAAATGATGCAGTTAAACCTGTGATGGCGCGACCATCAGCTCACCTGCTTCAGGCTTCCGCTCGCTCCACACACTGACTTCAGCTCTGTCCACCCTCACTGTGAAACACACACACACACAGATAGACTGACACCGCTGAGCAGCTGTTTGTGTCGTGACGGGGGAACAAGTGTGTGCAGTTTGATGCGATCGAGTGTTAACAGTGTGCATCATAGGTTACGTCATTCTAGAGTTTTCAGAAAACTTGACCTCTGACCTTTAGCTTGAAGTCAAGATCACCAAGATTGGAACTCATCCAACTCATCTATGCTGTGAATTTGAACTTCCTAGTTGAGGCCAGGATTAGAGTTTTTGCGCGGCGACAACAGCTCGACTTTGTCTTTGAAACTGCCGAAGTGAAAACTTAAGACTGAAAACGTGTCTCATCAGGTAACAAGCATCTTACATTACAGAGACTGTCACATGATATTTAGAGAAGGCGCGTTTGTCCGGTTCATGAGGAAAAGCTTTCTTTCGGCTGCTTCATACCCTGTTGGGCTGGTGCCTCGCGCAGGCTTGAGAGAGTTATCAGTCTTCCCATCTTTCCACAAATACTAAACTGTTTCTTTCATGTTGTCACAGATGAGATAAACCTTTGGCGGCACACTCCCTCAGCTCGGCCCACCCGGGAAACTCAAACAGTAACAAAAGCAGCAGATTTTAGATCGTCATCTAGAAATCTTCCGCTGCTTCGTGCACAATGAGCCGCTAATTCAGTAGCGGTTGAACGGCAAAAACAACTTCCCAGTTGGTAATGTCATCTCACCCACAGCTAAACCAAGGCTCATGTGATTAATTTCCTCCACCTGCTGCATCCATTCAATCTCGCCCGGCCTGAAACAAAATAAGCTCCAGGCGTCCTCGCCAACATCAGCTTTATCAGCGGCGACCCCCGTGAGCGTGCTTCGTGCCAACATAGGAAGTCTCTCGCAGACTCCATTGTTTCAGTTTTTCAAGGAAGTCTCTGTTGCACATTCTTTCTTACAAAATGAATAGACCTCATCTTTTGATTTTTTTTTGCCTTGGACTTCACACCAGACGCCACGCATGCATGATACGGACACGCTGACACCGATTTATCCTCAGGTCAGCAGAAAAAGCAGCAGTAAAATGAATACCGACACACCTCTAAATTAAACCAATATCTTTATTCTACAAGTCTCGCTTCCAATCAGACAACCAGAAATATATACACACGTTTCCTGTGAGTGTCATGAACTGTATTTACAAATCAGCCAATTTTAAAAATGCACGTGAGACAAATAGAGCAATAAAACAAAGTCATGCAATCGCACAAACACTGTGAGCGAAGGAACAAACAGCCACACACAGTAATGCTATAAAATCAGGCAGGAGGAAGGGAGAGGGAGCAGTGAGTCCTGCTAGTTATGGTGTCCAGAATGTCTGCAGATATTTTCCTACAAAAATCAGCATTGGTAACAACATTACTGTCTCGTCTTCTCTGTGAACTTCCTTTTCCTTCAGTGTAAGTAAACATTGCATCAGTGTCCCTCCACCCACTGCTGAGCCGTCTCTACACTGTGGCTGCGATACTGTAGCTGCTCCTGTTGCTGATGTCAGCAGGTGCCGACGCCACGCTATCTCGCATCCCATTGGTCACTCTCCCCTCCTTGCCATCATAGAAAGACACTGCGTCTGGAAGGAGATGATAATGGGCGCTCTGAGCAGTTTGCAACAAGTGTGACAATCAGTGCCGTGTGCTGTGATTTTGAGACTGTTTCGTTCCTACAGCAAATTCCTACTTTTCCACTTTTCCTGCCTCGGCTTAGACACAAACACAAACTACTGAGCAAAAAAGAAAAGATAAAAGAATGCGAGCAGGACAAAGACAACATGCTGAAACATGACCAGGCAACAGAGACAGACCCACAAACAAGGGTAGTCATGTCTCCTTTGCAGGAGCCACGCATGTGTGTTAGAACATGGATCGCTGGGGTGGGGGTGGAGTGGGTTACAGGTTATGATGGTGGAGATGAGGGGAATGATTATTGGAAACATAACGACTGATGAGGCCAGTTAGTGACACACAGGAGAACAGTAAAACCAATCTACCTGTGGCTGCGTTATAAACCTCGGTGTCGTGGGTTAGAGTCACTGTTAGAGGGTCATCTGATTTAGGGCTCGAAGGCTTTCTGAGAAATGGCGAAAAAGAAGTTAGCTCAGGCAGCAGTGAGGACAAAAAGAAATCAGACAAATTCCACAAACAACTAAAGCAAACACACGTAAAAACAAAGCAACTATAGAGGCGGTTTTGCATGTTGTAGCTGTTTGCTGTCTAACTTACAGGGTTTTTTGTTGCATCATCTCTTCATTTCACTTAAGCTTGTGTAACGTGCATGTAAACAACATAACAGCATAACCAAGTGGTCGGGGAAGCATACAGACTGGTGACGGCTAACCAACGAGACACAGTAGTGCTAAACGAGAGGCAGGCTGCAGTGAAAGATGTAGCAATGCCAAGTGACAATAGCTTCAGAAAGAAGCAACACCAAAGAAACACCAAAGGCTCCGTGAAGAGAAGAGAGGATGTGGAAGGTGACGGTAACAGAGGTCCCCGTGGGACCCCGGGGGCAGTGACCCCCATAAAGGGGAGAGTGGCTGCAGCAGGAATCACATCTGAGACGTCTGTCCAGAAAAGTGCAGGAACAGCGAAAATACTGCACACAACCCTCAAGCTGCCATTGTAATCATATATATATATATATATGATTACAGTGGTTGATGCTTAGATAAAACATGACTGTAGAGAAGCGATATCCCTCATGTGATCATTTCATTGCTGTGAGCACAGAAGCCAAACCCACTTACTGTTTAAATCTTCCATTTTCAAAGGGCAGCCAATCAGAGGAAAGTTGGCTTGAAGGAGAAGAAACTAAAGAAGCTTGTTTCAGACAGATGAACAGAGAGGCTTCACCAAATAATAATATTTATATAAGATTATTTCCAAGTATGAATCATGCAAAGATAGAGTCCGATAATCAAAATAAAAATCTGGAAATTAACATGAAAGAACCCCTTGAAAGTTAAAAATGTATGAGAAATAAAACTACATATAGTGAGACTTTAAAATTATCTGACTAACATGCAAAACAACCAGTATAGTTCTTTGTAGACACCAAACACTAACACAGGACCTGAGCCATGAGCTAATAGAACTGGATACACTGTCACTAACATCTACATATCTTTCACATTCAGAGGAAGCAAGTATTCGTGTCAACTCACACCGACAGTTCAGCAGCTGCTTCTCTTCTATCTACAATAAGAGAGGACAAGTGAGACGAGCAGAGGGAGAAAGGTGGAGGAAGGTTGGCTGTCAGTCAAAGACAACAGAGGCCTGAGTTGCTGGAGGACTGTAAGTCTCTCTACCTCGCTTAGATTTGACATACAGCACACTCGCCGCCAAGATCAGCGCTGACACCAGCAGCAGAACGACTCCCCAAATCAACGCTTTCTTCCACAGCGCCATGAGTACTGCAGAGATACACGTGGGAGGAAAGGTCAGTGACAAACAAGAATACAAAGGGAAAATAGAAAGAGCAGCAGACTAAAACAAAGAAGAAGATATGCAAAATAAACCTTGTTATTGGGAAATCTTTTACATTTGAACCCCTTTTTCTTTCAGTTCTAAGCTTTACTGGAGGTAAGTGCTGCAGGCGGAAGTGTGAGTCTGCAGGACAGACAGTGTGTGCAGAGTGAAATATCTGAACAACAACTTGAGATCTGGATACATCTTTAACGTTTTAACTTCTGCAATCATCAGGTCAATGTGGAAGCTCGTTTCCGATACAAAAAACCAAAAAACCAAAAAAAACTGGCATCCATCACCAGAAACTGGAAATTAAGTCAAAATTGCTTCTGGTGAAAAATATAAAATATCAATGTTTTCATGTCATTCTGTGAGACAGCTGATGCCTTCAGCCTCCTGCATCCATACAAATGATGTACTGTCATGGAGCTTCCTGATTGGTCAAAGTCAAAATTTTGAGACAAACAAATTCAAAATTTTGACTTATTTTCTTAAAATTTTGACTTATTTTCTTAAAATTTTGACATATTTAATTGAAATTTTGAGTTGCAGATGGCAATTTTTAATCTTTTTAGTGGCGAACACAAGCTTCCATAGATAAAAATTCAACAGTATTACAGATATACCGATCCCCCTTAGCTCTATTTTATTGTTAGTGCTAATGTGGAGGGATGCTAAGATGCTAAATCTGATCTAATATCAGTATATGTGCTAAACTAGAGGCTCCAGCCACCTGTGCTGCCTTTCTGCCCTACTGGCCATTTGTGGTATTGCAATGAAAAAATTCCTACAGGACTTGCTACTTGGTTAGACTGAAGCAAAAGTGGAGGTTTTGTTTTTTCTCAAGCTGCAACTCTATGACATCAAAATAAAATGCTTTGTTGGTCCAAATAATGAAACTGAGATAATCTACGGTACAGACCATAAGAGTAGGGTGAGGCCCTCCTGAGCTCAGTCTCACCTTGGACGTCGATTTCCTCACTTACGATATTGCTGGCGCTGTTGGAAGCTTCGCAGCGGTACCTGTCGCTGCCATTTTTGTACAACTCTGAGATGTAATAGCTTGCGAAGGTCTCTTTGGTTGTGTTGGTGTTCAGAGGCACTTTGCTGCCAGCGCGGTACCACTTAAAGGTGACTGGTCCTGTCCCTTTAACACTACATATGATGCTGACATCGTCTCCCTCAGAGATTATTGGTGGGTTGGGGATGACTAACAGAGTCATTTGGCTCAGTGGCACTGGGAGAGGAAAACATGGGAGCAAAAAGATTAGCCAACATTACTTTGGCTTTAAAACCAGAACTTCACCAAACTCCCTGATTACTGTCCTGTAAAGGAAGACTCTGACATTGTCTTGAGCAGCACTTAGTTGAGATGATGAACATCACACAAAATGCAAATCTCTAGCTGTTGTTTAGCTTAGCCTAGCATAATGAAAGTGCTTGCTTGGCACACATTGGTGTTAGTATTATAGGTGGTTATGTTTAGGGTGGCGTTTGTACAGATTAAACAGGAAACACATAGTTACTTGTGGTAAAGTCCTGTTTAAAAATCTTTCAAATGTAATTAAAAGTATGAAGAGAATGTAGAGAAACAACCGCTATGACGTTATGTCCAAACCGTGTACTGTATTGAAGCACTATCCACCGAAGCTGAATTAGGGTTAGGCCGTACTGTTATGCTATACCACTTAATGCCAAAAGGTGGTGCATTGAGTAAATGGAAGCTTAATTTAACCAGACAAGTTATTAAGAATATATTCTTAATTACAATGGCAGCCTGGCAAATGCAAAGCTCTTAAAGAAATAGAGGTAGCGTTAAAAATAAATGTCAAAAGTCAAATATTAAAATCAGCCCAAAAACATTCCAATGCACCTGCTTTTGAAACACTTCCACATAGTGGTGAAAGTTTTATTTTGCAGATGGCAATTACAGAAAAGTCCCTTTAAAGGTGCTAACGTACTACAACTGAACAGAGCCAGGTTAGCTAGCTTACCTTTATGCAAAAATATTTACCTGTGGCATTCACCGTGAGGTTTTCACTTTTCCAGGTTTTGTTGGAATGGCGACTATTCTTCGCCTCACACCAGTACGTGTTGTTTTTGTGAGGCTCATTGATGGTATCGCTAAAGACGGCTTGTTGATTTGGCTCCTTGATGATTTTTGTGCCCAGCTTGGAGTTATTTTTGAACAGGGTGTAATTTATGGGCAGGCTACCGTTTGACTGACAGAAGATACGGAAGGACCTATTCAGGATCACGTTGTCCTCAACTGAAATCTTTGGAGATGAGACATGAACTGCAGAGGAGAAACAGAAAAACAAAAGTCGTGTCTAAATGGATTTCATATGGGGGGCGTTGCTATGTTTTACTGTGCAGTGATAACTTTTTCTCTTTAAACCGAGCCAAATTTCTCCCAACAGAGATAAATAAAGAATCTTGATCTTGAGTTTTGTGGTGCCCACCATTGATTTTAGTATATGAGCAACAACTCTTAATGAAATGACTTTGCTTTTAATTTAGGTGATTGAGTTTTGAAAATACCTTCAGAATTATACTTCTGGAAAGCATCTGCATAACTTCGTAACTGTAATACAACAGAGGCTAACAGTTGTCCTAGGGTCAAACTAAAAAGAATGCTATCATGACTTATATGTAAATGGACTTGGACCACATTTATATAGTAGTTTTCTCGTCTGATGGACCACACAGACCACATTTACCAATTTACACACACGTTCATACAAGTCTTATTACTACTGCATGCAAAGTCCATGCAAGGACACTTGAAGAATGGGATGAAACTACTGATTATTGGACAACCTTCTAAACCTCCTGAGCCACTTAGACCTTTGGGTGCATTCAGACATGAAGTGATTTACTGACACAATTATGCAATGAGGTGCATGTAGTAAAGGGCTAAAGTTCATCACTGCATACTGTAAACCTGCCTCCAAAGTGGCTTAGAGAAAGCTTACCTTTAGGGCGAATTGACAGAATCCTGCTGTGTTTCATGATGTCTTTGGCTTCAGCTGAACAGCTGTAGTTGAAATCCTTCTTCAGGGCCTTCACACGAAATACTCCAGGTTCATTAGAGCTTGGTGAGATTTTAGATGGATAAAGAGAGTAAATCAAACCCTCCCTGTTGAGTCTTTCACGGGCAAATCGCTCACTTCGGCAGGTTAGCGTCATGAAATCATCTTCAAAGACTTCAGTAGGAGACATGGTGAGAGTAGGTGCCGAGAAGAGCTCTGTGGGTCGGGTTAGACAACACCAAGTGTTAAAATGGTTGAGTTAGAATGAAAAGTATGACGCACATTTACAGCTACAGACTGGATTGTTGAGGCTCTTCATTAGAAGTGCACAGTGAGACTTTTTAAACTCACTGTTCATAAAGTGAGTTAGTCCAGCTACAAGATGAGGTACAGAGGAACCGTTAGTGTTTATTAATTGCATATGTCTGTGCCTGTATGTTACACCCATACATGCTATGGATGCAGCTTGGTAACAAAGCTTTTCAGGGATTGTTAGTAACGTGGGACTTCTCCCTATTGAATCCAAATGCAGTAACTTCTGGCTCCAGAAAGGTAACATTGTGGCAACCCAAAAACAAATGTTGAGGGTTCAAAACATGGAGTTAATAAACCAACAGTCCCACCATCATCCAACGAATAATTTACAGAAACCAGAGTTCTGCATGCAGAGGTCATCTTCTCTGTGTCCACTCACCAGACACTGAAATCGTCATGTTGGTGTATTTCTCCACGTTTTTCACTTCCACCCTGCAGTCAAATGTAAGCCCTTCAGGGTCGTCTGCTACCACAGCCAAGTTGTGGTTTATTGTAGAGTTTCCTGTGCCATGCAGCTTGGTGCCCTGGCTCAGGGAGAGCCTGTAAATTTGAGAGCTGGACTGAAAGATTTGGGCACTACACGAGATGTTGAGGCGGTCTCCTTCATAGATTCCAGACTCAGGGAAAATCTTCAATACTGGTGTAATGGAAAGCTCTGTGGAGACAAAATAACTGAAGCACTGAGGTGGGACCAGAACTCTAAAAAAGTGAAATTTCAAAATGCTACTTGCCTCTGACTGAAACAGTGATGATGGAGCTGTTCTCAGAGGAGACAAACTCATCTGCTGTGCGGACTTTGTAGGAACAGTGAAGTTTATGGTTGCCAGCACCTTTAAGGCTGATCTTGGTCATTGCCGTGTTGGAGCTCGCCGTCACCCTGCCGACCTGTTTGTTGTTTTGGAAGAAGAAGAAGGTAAAGGAACCCGTCTCACCCTGAGCTGTACAGTGGGCTGTTAACTCCTCGCCTTCATTAATGGTAGCCACATTGAGATGGAGAACTGGTTCTGAGAGACCTGGAGACAAAACATTTAAGAACAATGTTGAAGATTTAATCGAAACATGCAGACGGACCCGAAACAGTGACATCTTCTGCTGGTGTCAGACATCATCTCGTAGCTGCTGTTGTATCCAAACACATCCTCACTGTCATTAAAGCTTCAAATGATTCTTGATCACAATCTTGTTTTGTCCTTGTCTCTCTATGCTCTCCTTTCTTCTCCTCTCCTGCTGGTCACGGCAGATGGCTGCCTGTCCCTGAACATGATGCTGTTGGAGAGCTCTTCCTGTTATAAGAGAGTTCTTCCACCCCACTGTTGCCAATTGCTGCTCATAGGAAATCATCAGCATTTTGTGATTTGGTTTTTGCCTATTGTGAGGTCTTTACCTTGGTGGACATACTGCTGAGTAACTTCTCCGCTGCCAAATTTGGGGGTTGGTCTCTTTTTGGAGGGAGTTTCCCTTTCCACACACACACACAAACTCACCATTATGACTAATGATGTAATAGCGATGTCAGAAGTAGCCGATGACTACACTGCGTAAAACTGATATCATAAACATGTGTGCTGTCTTTCTGGCTTGCTGTGAACTTCCCAGGTTTTGTAACCTGCCTGCTGGCACCACCCAAAGGTACCCTCAAAGGTGCGAGTGAGTTAGTTTTCAATGACAAAGTAATTTTTACGGAAGCCGAGAGCGGACGTGGTACATATAAACTTTTTTCTGATTGTTTTCTCGTGATGACGAGTTATTTATGTCATTATCACAAAGTAAAGATTACCGTTTTCTCGAGATAAGTTCATTTACAGAAGGTTATCTCGAGATCACGAGAGGTTTATCTCTTCTTGAACGCTCATGATCAGTTTTCTCAGAGTTCTTAAAACCTTTCCAAGAACGGACTCGAGCTGAAAATGTCAGATTGCGGAGAACCTGACTTAGATCAACGCAGATCAATGCAGAGCAGCAGGACTGTGTGCCACTAGAGACCTTGTTTATGAGATTCAGTCCGGCCTCGACCCTGAGGGTGTAGAGCCATGGCGAGGGACACGACATGAAAGCGCAAAAAGACTAAAGTGACGTTAAAAAGTTTTCAAGAAACAAAAAGAACTCCGGTCACCCTTTTTCAAGCTCCAGAGACTACTATGACCTGGATAACTGAGAACCTATCTTGGCTTCATCTATTCCAGCTCTGACTTGATTTTTATTTTCTTCTGAGCAGAAACACCCATGACTTTGGTGAAAGAAGAAAAATACAGTGAGTCAAGCACTTCCCCAAAGCCCTACTGTCTGGACTCTGGGTCTATTTCTCTGATTATGTTTATTAGTCTTCAGTTATTTCTAGTTCCTGCTGTGTTCCCAGTCTGTGTCTTTGTTTCCCATTTTGACTTCCTGTTTTATTTTGATAGTCATGTGGTCCCTGTGTGTCATGTTCAGTTTTGCCTCCCTTGTTTAATTTGTTGGATTCGGTTCACCTGTGCCAGGTGTTCCCCCTCAGTGGTTTCTTGTCTCCCGTTAATACCTGCTGTGTATTTAAGCCTCTGTCTTTGTTCTGTGCTCCCTCGTGGAGATGTGGTTAAGTTCCTGGTTTCTGTCTGCTTTGGGTTTGTTGCAGTGTCGTTCCTCTGTGTTTTCAGGTATCATCAATGAAGCCATTATTTAAGTTCAGTTTGGAGTTCTGCATATGGGTCCACCTTACCTGCCACGCCACTGGTTCACGACAATTTTAGCCACTTTGCCAACAAAGTGATTACTATTTTATACATTTTCAAACTTTGCATGAAAACAAACGTACCTTTTACTTTGAGTGTTTGCGGTTCGCTCGTCTTCTGGTCGCCTTGGATGTTAATCTGGCACTGATACATGCCACTGTTGGACACTCTGGCGTTGTGGAGCTGGTACACAACATCCTCGGAGGGTCTGGTGGTCTTGGCGTACAGTATGTTGTCATCCTTGAGTATCTTGACCTCAGCATTCAGCAGCTGCCCAGAGCGTGTGCTCACTGTGGCCGAGCATCTCAGAGCCACATTGGTCCCCGAACTAACGTGATTCCTGGGCTCAATGATCAGGGTGATGTGTTGGATTTTGAAATCTGGGGAATGAGATATAATAAAATTATTATCCAACCACCTTCAGCCTAAAATATTTAATTTCAAATAATTTTTATTTCTTTGAGAGTTCAGCCAATTGACACAAGTGCAGTTAATAAACAGTAATATTGACCAGATACAATAAACAGTAAATGGTCCATAATTGATCTTTCTTTGAGAATATTTTAAAAACAGATATATTGACAATATGAACTCAGGATTGAGACATACAAGACAGATAAACCATCCATTCTTCTGCCTTTACCATCTGCAGCTGCATTTTAGCTAAAAAAACAGAAACTTCTCAAGTGTGAATATTTGTTAGTTTTCTGATGATGAGGTTCAAATTTAACTTTAAATTCAAATAGAGGGTTGAAGCTCATTTGTAGCACATTTGTTTCAGCTTGTGATCTTTACCAGGGTTAACTAACGTACTGGTGTGTGGAGGTATGTGGCTAATAACTTTAGTTTTAGTGTCCCTGAAAGCACCAGGGTGGTGACCAAGTACCACTTGGTCCAGTGATTAAAATAAAGGATGACTCAGGCTGTTTGTCTTCGTGGTTGATTTATCACAATAAATGCAATAAAGTTCATCGTTCATCACTGTGTTCTTTTTGTCA
>VUQJ01032702.1:20288-31002 GCA_015108635.1 Andinoacara biseriatus | reverse complement strand
AACCCTCTTCTTTCTTTTTTTTTTTTCTTTTTTTTTTTTTTTTGTGTTTTTGTTTTTTTTTTTGTTTTTTTTTTTTTTTTTTTTTTTTTTTTTTTTTTTTTTTTTTTTACCTCTGTGAAATTATCTCACGCACGCATGATACAAATGTTTCTCCAAGCTGAAATCATGCAGCTATGTGTTGAAGCATGTTATTTCTTTACTTATATTATCTTAATTAATCTGTCCAACTCAAACAGCGACCGAGCTTATCTCCCCTTAAAGCTCCACATTTCCTTTCTGTGCCTGGACAGCACCTGCCTGCACCACCAAAGGACTCCACCTGTCCTGCCCTAACAGCAGCACCTGACATTTGGCTCTCCTCCTCGATCTGCGTCATCATGTGTTCCTCGTTTTCAGTATTGTGTATTCTGAGGTGTTTAACGAGGTTTGTTGTGTTAACGCAACTTCTCACTGTTTTCCCACAAACAGTTTGTGTCTTGGCTATTTGTGGAGCTGAAATAGCTCCACACCATTGTGTCTGCATTTGAGTGAGTGAGCAGCAGGACACTGCACTTTGGCATTACACACTTACCAGGCAGAAGAAAAAGTATTTCCCATCAACCCCTTCTCATTTAGGCAAGATCTTAATAATTTAGTTACTTTCTAATGTGTTCTTGATAAAATACATTATCTCAAATGACTGAAGTATTGAAAGCATCGATACTAGAATTTGAGAATTCAATTTAAAGCTTGAAGGTCTGGTATCGGATGTATCGATATTTCAGTATCGATCCACACATCACTACTGTACAGGTTGCCAGTCTGCTGCATTGCGAACATAGAGAGACATACACTTATGAGCAATTTAGAATCTACAATTAATCTAACCCCACTAATTGCATTCAGCTTCACTAAATTGTTTCCTTTTCTAAAATTTTTTAAGTCTTGTAACAGAAACTGCAATCAATTTCTAAATATCACCAGGTAGCTCTGGTGCCTTAAAATAACCAATGGCGCTATGGAAAGTAAAAATAAATAACAAGTAAAACCAAAAGTAAACATTGACCTAATGTTGTTTGTGAACATAAAAAAATGAAACGAAAAAACTAGCACATAAACTATAGCTAGTATAAATGTTACCAAAAGGTTTCATTTCCTGGCAATATGCACTTAATGAGACAACAGGTGGTGGCCTGGGGGACCTTCTCCCAGATCTGGACCACTGAGCTCCTGGACAGTCTGAGGTACAACCTGATGGTGTCGAATGGACCGAAACAGGAAGTCCCAGAGGTGTTCTACTGGATTTAGGTCAGGGAAACATGGGGGTCAATCAATGGTGTAAATTCCTTCATCCTCCAGGAACTGTCTTCATACTTTATATGACACATGAGACTGGGCATTTTCGTGCACCAGGTGGAACCCAGGACCTGCTGCACCAACGTAGGGTCTGAAGATTTCATCCCAATATCTAATGGCAGTCAAGGTACCGTTACCTACCCTGTAGAGGTCTGCATAGCCTTGAGTGAATATGCCTTCCCAGACCGGACCAGTCATGGTGAACGATGTTACAGACAGCATAATATTCCCCACAGCTTTTCCAGACCCTTTCATATCTAAGTATTCTAGCCAGAAAAAATTACCAACCCGGCGTGTTTAGTGGAGGGCGGGGTGTCTGTGTGTGTGCCGCACCCACTTGCTAATGTTAAACGCTAAGTGCCGTGCCTGCTTGCTAATTGAGTGATGGTGGACAGTTAGCCCTGAATTAGACTTCTAACTCGGGGTCTTTGCGGGGCCTACGTACGTAACTGGAAATCTCCTCTGAATCCTATGCAGTAAGCACAGTCCTTGTGGCTGTGCAGTTAAATTTCTCGAGAGGTGCACGTCAGATTACGTCCTATCTTACAGCGTGGGGTTCAGAGGGGACTTTCGGTTCTGTGTGTAGGACCGATGCAGAACTCTAATTCAGGCCTTATTAGATAGAGTGATAATTCTTTTTGTGAATGAAACTGGCCATGCCCAGTGGCACATTTGCAAATTGCTGTGAAATAATAATATAGTGCAGCAATCTAGCAAGAAAGAAAAATCGGAGTCTGGTATTGGCCATGGGGCGGAGTGCACGGGGTGCACGCCGGTTGCTAATTGTAGTGATAGAAGAGAGAAGCTTTACCATTCCCTAACACTATTCTGGAGTGTAAGTTACATTGCCTGTTTTTTGTTGCCAGTTCTGTCTTTGCAAGACATTGAACAGGCATATGAGAAAGTAAGAGAACTGAGCCAGTAAGTGGAGGACTGACTTTAGACAGGTGGAAAAATTTAGGCAGAGGAAATAAATGTGAAGCAATTCTGACCCCCAAATTGACACTACATGAAGACACTGAATTCAAAGTATTCTCAGTGGCTATCAGTAAAATACTAGTAAGGCTGTAAGTACAGAGAAAGATGGAAACAGGAAAAAGAGACAAGCTTATGAATAAGATGATGAAAAGGTTTTATCATTTATATTAAGAATGTCGTCAGTGATGGCAGGACACCCTCAGACCATTTTAAAGCATATATTTTTGCTCCGAGTAAGAGTTCAAATTGAAATTTGATTTTCTATTTTTAGCTTTTACTGTATCTATGATAGTTTTTTTTTAAAGCAATGCACACAATTCAGTTGTTATGAAAGCTTGTTCTTCTCTTTCCCTGCACACTGCTGAAATATTTTACTCTATCAAACACATTCTGAGTGCACTGAGAGTTCCAATACATGTTGTATTGTAGGAATTCACAGATTCTCAAGCCAGAAACATTATTATTTATTTAGGTATAAAATAAATATATGTTTGAATTTTAAGTAGATAAACACCTCTTTGGCTGTAGGCAGTAGAGTGAAGAAATGTCAAATGTTGCTAAAATCAATATCCTCTCCCAGGTATTCAGTTACTAAACCCAAACACTCAAAGCGTTTTATTTAACATTTAGTGTATGAACCAGCTCCACACTAAATCAAGCTTTGACCTAGCAAAGAAATGATAATGCCTGAAAATTGTTAAAAACATTACAGAGATTCACACAAAATTCTCGTACTGAATAGTTAGACATAAGATGTGCCTGGATTTGCTTCCTTAGGATTCTTTGTTCATGAAAGAGTTAACTCAAACAAGTGCATGACCCGGTCTGTTTTTTGAGATAGAAAGACTTCATAAAAGAGCAGTTTCACTGCACCATGGTCACATATACTGTGCATCCACTCTCATTTTATTTGATTAAAGAAAAACATCTGGATACTTCAGGTCATCTATGATTTGGTAGAGATGTGTGAGATTTCTCTTCATAAAAGATCTCACATTTGTATATGACAGGATAGGGAAGAGAAACAAATGCTAAGCCAAAAATTATGTTATCAAAGAGAGAGAAAATTTGATGGGATGCTTGGAAAAACAGACGTGTGCTGTCAAAATATGGCAGGGGTTGTCCAGAGCTGCACACCGACAAACCAACAACAAACTGGAATATTTTGTCATATAGCCCAACCCACTTGCAAACATTTTTATGTAGACTGACAAAGCGTTGTTCCCATGTAGCAAAGTAGGAGGTGTAGCATTCTCATATCCACAAAAAAAAAAAATCACAAGGCTTTGTTGGGGTAATTAAAAGGGAAGTTGACACAGGCAAAAAAAGAGAGTCAAGGTAGCAACCAGAAACCTTTTTAAATCCATGAAATGTGGCGACTGCTCGATGACAGCTAAAATGACTGCCTGTGACTCAAAGTTAGCAGGAGCCCAGATTAATTAATCTCCACTTTAAGGTGAGCAATTTAAGCAACTACCAAAAGAAAGGTACAGTTGACTGACATATGAAGTGCTACACAACCAGGGTAGCCAGCTTCACTTTACAGTGGACACGATTTAAGATTTGAAGGTACATTCTCAAATAAAGGTTCATCGTTGCTGTTCAACATTTTGTAGTCATTTAGTTTTTGTTGTTGTGTACAAGTCATTTTTGGTAAATTTCTCATATCATCGCTTGTGCTCTTAAGAGCTACTAGGCAAACTTTCCTGAGTGTACAATGTCAGAAAAGGCAGTAATTCTTTGTGAGCATTGATCAGTGTTGATGCAGTGTTGAAAACACTGAATAGATCACTCAGACAGCAGAGGGGGAAATGGCGTTGGGGTGCAGATCATATGTAGAATAAAATTAAGCTTTCTAATTTGCACTCCCGCACTTCATCACTAAAAGCAGATTAGTTTACACCTTTAATATTTTAGTCATCCACCAACTGGGCCTTTAAAACATTAGGACTGAGAAATGCAGTAGTCTCATGAACTAGAAAGAAAAAAGATCAAAAATCTTTGAAATCAGTCATATTCCTCCCACAGCAAATTGCTAAGGGCATGATGAAACAGAAGTCCTCTTTGCATCATGCCCTGACTCGTGTACTGACTGAGGAAGGCATGTGTTAAACTTCATGGTACACACGGGTGTCATTTATATCCTTGTGTCTCCTGCAACTATTGAGCGTCAGTTAGGGAAAATGTGATCCAGCACTCTCACACCGAACATGCACATCAATATCACCTCACCCAATACACTTGGGGGAAATACAGTTCCCCCTTCTCTGCAAAGACGTAATAATAGGCAATTAAACAGCTCATCTGGTACAACAAAACAAGGTTGTTGAAAACGAATGGCACATTTGGAGGTTGGGTAATTAACACAATATTTGGATTGTAACCACTGTCATGTTTCTTTTTTCTGTGTATTGAACTCTGGCCGCTGATGAGTGGGTGTGTAGATGGCAAATTGCAGCTTTGACAAAGTGGCTTGTATTACATTTCATCGAACCCTCTTACACTATTGTTGTTAATCAAGTTGTATTTGAGCAGGTAATGATGTTTCTGGAGCTAAAGAATGCATTCATCCATCCTAATAATAGTGCTCTATGTATACTTTACATGTTATTGTCCATCAGTTGGCAGAAGGAAATAGGTTTCCCAATAGGTCAGTGCAAACAAGGTAATGGCCTAACATATCCAAGTGTCTGTCTGTGTGTATCTGTATGCCTGTATTTAGACAGACTGTGAGGATATGACATCATGATTAAGGTAATCTGTTTGATAATAATGACACCCAACTCATGTGATTACATAGCAGATTTACCCCACAACACAAAGAATGCATGTCTGTTTTTTACTGCATCAGTAATACAATAAAGCAGTCCCGCATTGAAGTATTAATTTATTGGGCCCCTTGTACGCTCAAACAGTTACACATGCATAAAACTATAGCTAACCCATCCCTCATCCCTCCAGGGTTGCCTGTTCCTTAGCTGCTTGAGCCAAGAGCCTTGCATCATTAGCCACCCGGGACCAGATTTACCCCACATTCCTGTAATTAGAATCCAGCCTCTCCAGCTGAGATACGACCTGCAGCTTAGCAGTTTGGATATTTACTAGCAACACAGCTGCACTGCTTGTATGCTTGCTTTATGATGCGAACAGCAAGGCCTTGCAAGAAGATGCAACATTTTCTTCTTCTCAACATAGGGGACATTGGGGACTTCTAATCCATATGCAGAACAGATGCCCCTGTATACTATTGAAGCCACTTTGTTATGCCTTTCACTGAACACTGTCCCAGCTTGCATCTTACATTCTGCTATTGTGTGCTGGATGGTCTCCGGGGCAACTTTTTGATTTCTTGATGTCAGACACTTCTTCTATTGATGGTACATACCACGAAGGAGCTTTTCCACAGTGCTTTCTCCTTATCATTATCTGTCTTCAGCTACCTGAGGTGTAATAATTCATGTTGGGGGCCATGTTTCTGATATATTCATGGATGTTCCTTGTTTCATCCTGGATCATGGCTCTGACATTTACTAACCCTCTTGCCCCCTCTTTTTGCTGCTCAAAAACTCCCGAGAAGAGACTCAAGGTGTTAGACTTTGGGTTTTCGAATCTTGATATCAGTGTTATCTAGCTCCACCTGTGGCCAGCTTATTATTTTTGCATGTACGGATAACTTGTATCTTATTCCTACTTTTGAGCTGGCTTCTGAGCACCTGTCTTTCCTTCTGGATTGTTATTCCCGTTGGTCTGTGGGATACTCAGGTACTTGTCCACTATCCTGCCTTTTGGCAACTCCAGAACCTCAGTCCTTCCTTCTCTTTGACACTATATGGTCACACTCATCCAGTCCAAATGACATCCTGATGTACATGCTGTAGCAGAAGGTTTTTAGTGCACTGTCAGCCTTGTGTAGTGCCAGTCACTCCAGTATCCATGTGTGGGGCATAGTCTTAAGTCTTAGGCATAAATGTTTCTAGGATTATTGAGGTAGTGGCATATACAAGTTCACTGGTTTCTGTAATAGTGGCAGTGGAGATGGTAAGTGGAACTGTGTTGACATTTGAAAATATCTCTGCTAAAGAGTCCTGTTTGGTTGTGTGGCTGTCTTGAGTCTGGCTAGAATCCTCAACCTCTGAATGAGTCTGTCATTGCTGGTGGTTAAGCATCATCTAGTTTCTTAACACTATTTCTTCTTCTGCTCTTTTCTTCCAAGGCCAGTTCATACATCATACATGTCCATACATCTCAGTATTGTTCCTTTTGTGCTGCAGCTTGTGTATCTCCAGCTTTGATAGCAGCTTCTCTGTAGTCATCTTAGAACACTGAACTGACAGGTGTTTCTTGGTCATCTGCTCATCAATAGTTCCCACATGCATTGCCTCCATCATTGGGTCTGCTGCTATAGTAGCATCAATCAAATCCCATGTTCTCAGTCCTTGTTTATGAGTGTACTCTTCCTGTAGCCCTCTTCTCAACAGTATGTCCTGGTTCACCAGCATATAATGGAGACCACAAAAGGTTTAGAGCAAGGCACTAAATGAAACAAAATCCTTGTTCGGGTGCAGTGTTCAGCAGTCTCACTCAACACTGCAGGCAGTGTGGACACCTGTATTGATCAATGTCCATATCACACATATCATGTGGGACATGCTTCTTGTGTGAAATGAAATGAAAAGCTTTCTGTGTAGACTCACTGATACTATATTTATGGCTAGTGGGTAATATAGCAAAATCTGTGACATTTCCCATAGCCACCATCTCATTTTTTATAGCTTATGATATTAATTTCTTTAGCCCCTCCCCCCCTTTATTTTATGCTGTCTCTTCTTTCTACTCTTCTCATCCCGTGTTCCTTGGGATGACGAATATACTTGTATCAGTTTTTCTCTTTTTCCAGATTTCTTGCCCCTCTGCTCACTTTTATTACCTTCCATCCTCCTGTCCATTTGCTTCCTCATCTTCCTCCATTTTCGATTCCCACTATTATTTCTTCTTTTTATCCACTTTTGAATCTTTATCCATTTTCTTTTGTGTCTCTCCATGTCCTTCCCCTCGTGTCTTTCTCCTCCTTCCATTTTTTTCCTTCTTAATGTATTTGCACTTTCTGGCTGTGAAGTCCTACTCACACTAAAGTTCATACTCCTTTAGCTGCACTTCACTTAGAGCCAACCTCGTATCCTAAAAATCAGTCTACTAAATGTCTTTCCCAATTTCTTTGAGGGGAAAATTCTCTTTTACAATACTCCTTACAGTTCAAGATAGAAAGTCTACAGGAAGAGCCAGAGGTGTTGGTGGGATCATCATCTATAAGACTTTACTGAAGGAGAATTAAGTTTGACTCCATTGTTTGTTTGTTCACTTTAAGTTTTGTTTATTACTAACTGTTGGGTTAAGCACAGATACTACTTGGTTCACAACACACACAAACACACACACACAAAAAAAACAAAAAACACAGACATTGAGCTATTTCCAATTTACAAATATATACTTGTATTTTATACTGCTTTCTTCAATCATTTTGTTGCATTTTTTCCATGAGAGAGACACAGGATATATAACCAGCCTATTTAATTTTTGTACTGAATACTGAATAAGTATTAAAGCATGATTTAGTTGTTCTATACATGCAATTTGTCTACATAATTTCAAATGGTAAAACCGAAAGGACTGACAGTGCCAACATAAATCATAATCCCTCAAAAGAAAGGAAGGATTATGATTTTTGGTTGGGTAAAAAAAAATAAAGCTTTCCTTCTGTTTTTCCACATTACAGTTAATACACTGTGTTGCAAATGAACAAATAATGAACGCAGAGCAAACAATACAAGCCTATTGTATGGGCATTTTAATTCTCTACTCTGCCCCGAGGTCAGCTTTGTGTGCCACAATATTTTGCATACAGTACAATTTATTTTCCATGTTTTCAGTATTTATCAACAAACCACACTTAGGACTATGCATCCAATCTGGATGATCATATTAGCATAGGCTCTGTGTATGGATTAGAAAGAAGAAGAGAGATAATTTGTATTTGTGTGTATGTGTGTGTGTGTGTGTGTGTGTGTGTGTGTGTGTGTGTGTGTAGCACAGTAAGCTATAGTTATTCTATATGTATGGCAATTCAAATGGGAATCCAAAAAGAATGTTACAATGAGATGGAAAAAGAAGAGACAGTGGTCTCACAGTGGGGTATGTGTGTACTCTATATAGCTATAGTAGTGAATGGTAATGCAGTTAGCTTGCCTGTAGCTCTGGCTGGGATGATGATGATGATGATGAGGTGCAAATCTAAAAGCCATTACACCTCCCTATGAGTTCTATTATCACCGTTGACTGATAATTGCATTGGGCTGTGGTGCTACGAGAGCGACAGCCTGGTGATGGTGCCTTTCTTTATGGTGCAGCCTGATATGATCTTCGGGCGCACTGGTGCGAACACTAGGGACTTTTTATGGTGTCCTTTTGTGTCACACGGGCCAGACGGCGCTGAGACTGTGAGATAGGAATGGGAAGAAAAGGGAGAAGAAGTTAATGTTAATTAACAGGGAAGAATGAAGGAGGGGAGAACAAAATCAAATCTCATTTATGAGAATATTTACTGGCCCTCTGCTCTCATTTTTATTCATCCTTTTCTTACAAAAAAAAGAGAATGATGAGACTGGTTTTACTATTAAAGGGATGATGGGTCACACAAGGACGGCTGACTGGAGAAAGGTGGACTGAAATGACATCTCTCTTATACCATCACTAATTTAGTGCTGTTATTACTGGTGTAAGTGGATTTTCATTTCTCTATATGCATTCCAACATGCAGTCATTGATATTTAACTTCAAATGAGCTTGGATGAAATTGCTCCCCAAGGAGAAATCTGTTGGTTTCAGTGGGGATTTTTATTCTCTAACAGATATAATGAGGCAGGGGTAGCCAAGAGGTGAAGATAATAAGCTTGTGGTCACTGGTGAGATCCACAATCTGGCTTAGAAAGCCATGGCAAGAGAACACACTCCATTAACTGATCGACTACCAGTGAGATGTCTTAGAGCAAGACACTAAACTTAATTAATCCAGCAGAGGTGCCCACAAGCATAAAGCTGAGGTCATCTCAGGACTTTGTGATGACAAGGTGTTAATGTTTTTTTTAATTGTCTAAATGTTTGGCTTTTCAAGTTAAACAAACAAACAAACAAACAAAAAACGTTAAAAAGCAGCTCATCTATCATACTCGGATCATGTTTACAAGTGAAAAATGCTTCCCAATATTTACCGCTAAAGAAACATCCTAAACAGAACATGCAATAGATCAAAGGTTTATTTGCATGTGTCTGTTGTCAAATAGCCTGCAAAGATTGCTCCATAGCATCATCATTCATATTTACATGGGTCTGGTGAAGCAGTCAGATGGTTGCTCATCACCCTCTCTCTTGATCTTCAAAAACGATGCATCTGCAATTATTTTCCTTCTTTCCTCCCTCATCATTACTGCAGAGATTTCCCTCCATCTCATTTTCATCCTGGTTGTCCATCAAGAGCTCTGCTTTGATATTCATGCAGCTCCGTGATTGAGATGCAAAAGAGATAGTTGTAAGGTCCTAGGTCATCTTCTCCTGATGTGTGCCTTTTTCACCTTTTGCACCACTTTCATCCTCTCCTCTACTCTTGTGTTCCCTCCCCCCTCACCTTTGGTTATTGTATCTGGCACTCCTTTCAGCTTTTGTAGCTGAGTTTGCACAAGCATTGCAATATATTTGTTATACATTATGTGGTTCACATTATAATCCTCAATTTTGACCAGAACATTTTTGTCTACTGACAGCATTTCTACTGCATTTTTATTTTTCAGGGCCCCAGACTTTTGTCTCTGGTCAGGTGTAAGAACTGATAGTTTGGCCTTGAGGATGAGTTAAACGATCGAATTCCCAGACTTGTGGAAGAGAGTTTGACCGTCTGAGAACAGAACACATTTCAGAAAGAATTCAGGCAAAGCCACTTGATCCGGCTTTACCGCGGATTTGGGATTTCTTCCTTCAAACGGAAACTTTACCCATTTTGCCTTATAGTGTTTCTGAGGAGGGGTTTTCATGGCATGCAGCTTGTTCAAGTTGTCGTTTATTTTTTGTACCTCCTTATTATAATGACAGTAAGTGGATGTTGATATAGCTTGGCTCTAGTTTCTGCATGCTGTAATGCCTGTCTCACACCTCTAGCCTACGCCCACGTTGCTGCTCAGACACATGCCCACTCATCTTTGCAAACACACACAGACAAAGTCAAACAGATTGTTGCTTCATGTGGTGCTACTAAGGTGTGATGTAACCATGACCTTTTGATCCTCAGGTCTTCAAAGTGGTAGGAGGACAAGTTGTGTTTGCCCCCCCACCCCCCCCCCACCACCACTCC
>VUQJ01032693.1:8121-20228 GCA_015108635.1 Andinoacara biseriatus | reverse complement strand
AGTATTTCAGAGGCTAATTATGTGAAGACACCTCAATTATTCTTAAGAAGCGCTAAAACAACAGCATCCCTTCTGGTAAATAAATCTTTGTCAACATGAGGGCTTCACAGCTTCTAGCCTACTCCTCTTCTCTTGGCACCATTAACATTTCTTGGTTAATGTAATTTTATAATATGTAGTGGCAGTAGCTCTGATTTCAGTAGTGAATGCTAAAAAAACAAAACAAACATACATCACACAAAACTAAATGCCAGATTTAACAAGGAAATACTTTCAATACAACTGCCAATGTGACCAGTGGTGCTGAAATTTAGATCTCACAAGCCAACAAGCACATATGATATATTGACCATACTGTATATAATTGATACATGTCACATCTCAGTGTTGTAATGATGTTTTATACAAACATAGACGCTTATACAGACCCCTGACTTTAAATATTAGTAATAAGAGAGGTCATGATAGTGACGGTAAACCTCCATTAGCACAATACTGATACAATAAGCACTACTGCAAATCACGACTTTGAATGTAAATTGACCAGAACCTCAATGATACAGTAGCTCATCCGGCTCATGATTCATTACAATTCACAGGTTACTGCCAGTAAAAACAAACAAATGTGACCTTGACCACAATTCGGATGAGATTATGATTCCCTGCTGGCTTCTGACCAATTATCTCCACATCGGGAATAACAGAGTTGGAGTAATAAATGACATCAGCACAGTTGTGCTGTGCGGACGTCATTTATGACATCATAAATGCTTTGAATACACACATATTGATCATTTAACTTCCTAAGACCCCCTGTCCTTATATGGGGACATTATTGTTTGCATTTTCTGCATCTTATACTTTACTCTGCTCAGTGTTTACCAAAGTTTTTTGTCCTTTGTTAGATACTGGTGACTTTATTGTGCTATGCTGTAAATAAACCCAGTGTCCCCATATGGGCGTAAAGTTTTTGTTTTTTTTAATAATTATTTTCTGTTCAGAGTTAATGCTTGATTTTTAGACTTATCAGGTGCTATTCCCAAATAGCTAGGAGAAATGATCCCATCATAAAAAAGAGCTTGGGTCTCAGGAGGTTCTGGAAGCAACAAAGACCATTTTGGGTTTTGTCAAACCAGAATTATGTCCCATTTAGAGGTAAGTCTCAATAATAACCCCTTGCTGTCTGTTCATGTCTGGCAAGTCAAGCGCATCCCCTATATGTCACATTCACAACAGAAAAATCCTGATGTGAAGCTGACATGAATCCTCTACTCTTATTTGGTATGAGACTTGGTATATCTGAACAAGTCATCCTTAGTCAACTTCTTCCCTGGTAGGACATTTCCTTGTAATCACAGACAGATTTACTGAGCTCAGGGATTTGCTGTGACATGTTATGTGTATTTCCACATGCAAATAACACTGTCTGAAGGCAACAAAGTTGGAAAGCAAATTGCTTTATGAAATGGCCTTATTAAATTTAATAATAAACCCCTTAAAATAAGGCACTTCCTTCAGACACAAATTAACATTTTCTATTGCTGGTTTACAAATAAAAATGTCAATCTACCTGATTCTTTTTTTGGCTCTTTTGGTTTGGATTTTATAGTAATAAGACAGGTAGCAATTTTATACAGATTAATGTAGTAAATACTTGTGAGGAGATGAGCATATGTTAAAACTACTATGTAAACAATCCACATGTACATAGTTTAATAATGGCTGAAAAAAGCCACATCCATATAAATATAAAATTACAGAACAGCATGAACCTATACAGACCTGCAAGCATGATTGTTAACTGTGGTGTAGAAACCCTTGGACTTGCCTGAGTTAGGATGTAACTTCTCTGGGCTTCCTCCATCACTACCAGACTTGCATTGATGTAGTCATTCTCTGTGTTCTTCAGCTTCACCCGGCTGTGGTCGACTGCAAGTTGAATGAGAGAAAATTATTTGGACATGATGGGCTGTAAACAGTCTGGCTTTACTACAAATGTTTACCTACATGGACTGACATCCCTGTATCTGTTTCTGTTGCGATTTTCTGGATACTTTGCCACTTTGTAGGAGCACTCGTGTGACTGGTTCCTGATTTCCTGGACAGCAGAAAGAAGATTGAGAGACACGCAAAACGTGTAACAAGTACATTACCAGTCAAATTTTAAACACAGTGTATGTACTGTATAAGGGGTTACATTTTCAGTTCCGCGTCTATCTGTGCATTTGCAAGATGTAAATTATCACGAGAAAAATCAGAAAACCAGTTGGTCGACTCGTAAACACACGCGGTAACTTTCGGCAGTCATTACACATGCACTAAAAGCAGGATCTTCCCGAGAGGTGAGCGGATTTAACAGTGTAAACAAGTCTGTACCTTTGTAATGTAGCTAATCGCTTCAACCATTTCCACAGGCTTATGACATTGACTAAGATTACGGCAACATTAAAAAAAAAGTATGGCACCGGCTTCTAAAAATAACCCAGAGCATGAAAATAAGTTATGAAGGACCTATTTTACAAAAGCGGGCTATAACTTTACAGTAAATGCTATCCGGACTGTTATTTTAGCTCCATTTAATGCGCGCTTTAGGTACTGGCAATCCGTGTTAGCTTCACGCTAGCTATGCTAACAGACTTACTGAGTAGAGTTTTTGCCACCGGCCCTCTGAATCTCTCTCCTCAAACTTCTGGTCCATCTTCACCGTGGCGGTGCCAGTCTGTTCCATAGCCGGGTTGGGTTGGTTAACTTTTTGACTTTCTACCTCATTACTTTATTTAGAACAGAGGAGCCCTGCGCTGAACACTGCAACCCTCCCCTTGCCGCGGAGCTCGCCGAGTGTTCGTACGTTATCTCCCTGCTGCGGTTGTCATCCGAAGAGGACAGGCGTGCGCATGCGCCACAGAGACCCCACCCCCCCTCCCTCCCTCCCTCCAGCGATTGTCGCAAACGCAACAAAGATGTTGAGTGAGCAAACGAGATGTTGAAACACTAGACAAACTTGGTCTAAAGCACCAGTTTGGTCAATATATCCACGTGTTTCTATCTGATGCCTGATTGAAAACGCAACTGTTCCTCTCGCATTTATAGATTAGTTTGCCATGCTTCATCTTACAACTTATCTACTTTTTTTTTTTTTTTTAAATTAATAGAATCTATTATTTAGTGCTCTGATGGAAAATAATCCGTTTTATTAGGCCTATGAAAGAAATGAATAACAGACTGTAAATCACAAAGCCCAGGATGGTAAACCCAAATTGCTTGTTCTGTGTGTTTATGAAAGTATTAAAAAGTAAAAAAAATTTTAACAATGATTCATAAAACAAATGCACCCTGAAAAGAGATATATTGTTATTACATTATTTAATTGGTAAGCAACATAATTAACACTTTCAGAAACATATTTTTTTAAGTCATAATATACACTCACCGGCCATTTCATTAAGTATTGCTGCTTAACAAAAATATCTAATCAGCCAATCACATGGCAGAAATTCAGTGTTTTTGGGCAGGTCAAGACAACCTGCTGAAGTTCAAATTGAGCATCAGAATGGGGAAGAAAGATGATTTAAGTGACTTTGAATGTGGCACGGTTGTTAGTGCCAGATGTGAGTATGAGTATTTCAGAAACAGCTGATCTGCTGGGATTTTCCCACACATCCATCTCTAGGGTTTACAGAGAATGGTCCAAAAAAAGTGAATATATCCAGTAATTGTGAGTTATCTGTGTGAAAAGACAACAGTGACTCAAATAACCACTAGTTATAAACATGGTATGCAGAAGAGCATCTTTGAATGTAAAATATGTTGAACCTTGAAATAGATGGGCTAGATGAGCTAGAGCAGAACAGGAAACTGAGGCTACAATTCACACAGGTTCACCAAAATTGGACAGTTGAGGCCTGATGAGTCTCAGTTTTCAGCAGAGCTGTAATGATTGATGTTTATTGATGTTTTACCCCATCCATCCATTCACTGCCGCTTATCCTTTTCAGGGTCGCTGGAGCCTATCCCAGCTGACATAGGGCAAGAGGCAGGGTACACCCTGGACAGGTTGCCAGCCTGTTGCAAGGCCAACACAGAGACAAAGACAACCATTCACACCTATAGCCAATTAACCTAACCCCATCTTTGGACATGTGGGAAGAAACCCACGCAGACACAGGGAGAACATGCAAACTCCACACAGAGAGAGGCCAAGGTGGAATTGAACCCAGGCCTTTCCAGGCAGCAGTGCTAACCACCACTCCACAGTGCGACACCAATTTGCACCAATTTACACCAATGACAAAAAAAAAATAACAGCACAACACTGAATATATTCTGTTAAACAACACCAAAAGGCTTCAGGTGGATAAAATACACTTCAGTAATCTGATTCTTCTGAGTCTGGCTACAGGTAAGCAAAGGGGTCAAATGCAGCATTTCTAATGTTACAGAGCTTCACATTTCCCTTTTCACCTGCAGCAGGGCTGCCAAGGCTAATGGTTCAACTAGGTGTTTTTTTTTCTTTTTAAAATTCTATTTAATTCTCCCCTGTTGGAGCTGAGAGATAAGATAAAAGAGCAAATATTTTCAACTTATGTAATTACTGGGATATATTTTTCAAATTTTTCTGCACATTGTCATGAGCTGTAGTGAACTTTTTAAAGTTGTGAACATTTCATTTGCACTGCATGCTGGAAGCAGTCAGAGTTAGATATGTCTCTTATCAACAATTAGCAAATATCAAGTTGATCTAAGAAGCTCTGGCAAATAATTCAAACAATCAAAACATCATAGTGATTAAATAAAGGATAATAAAAATAATAAATTAAAAAGTAACCTTTTATTCTTCGTTTCGTTTATTCCCCACAGCACAGTAGATGTAAAGGAAAGGCCTAGTTTTGAGACCAGACACATAAAAGTGTTAACAACTAAATATTTGGGTTAAGACTTGTTAGTGGTGATGGCAAAACTATAGTCAGGGTTAGTTTTCGGTTAGGATGACTCATAAAAAGAAGTTGAACGCTTGAGTTGTGGGTGTGTCACAAAACTATTCAACAGCGTCCGCAGGGGGACAGTGTTTCCTCTGCTACGTGAACACAGGGACGGTCAACGTGTCAAGACAACTGACGCTACCAGGAAGTTTTCCATCTCAGCGAATGATAACACAAATAAAAGCACATAATTTTAAGTAAAAGTAAAACATTAATAGTGGTAACATTGTCCAGTACATTTTATTTTGTGTTGCATAAAATATATTATTTTGCTGACAGGCACTCATCAGAAAATAAAACTATAGCACAAATTCATCCAGTTTATCACATGCTTTCCTTTTGCAAGTCAATCATCGTAACATTTTTTTCATGCTTCTTTGTATGATTGCAAGCTACATTTTGGCTGCTTTTGGCCTATTGGTATCAACATAAATATTTTCAGATAAACAGTGATGTGAATATTTTCTTTTTATTCCTTTTTTTATTTTATGGCGCACAATGCAGAAAAAGATGCTTGGGTTAATTTAGACTTCCTCATAATTTTAATGTTTGCCCTGCTCTATGGATATACTGGACAAAGTATGCTGAATACGGAGCTGCCAGACAAGAGGAAAAGTCTTGTGTCTAGTGAAGGAGGACATGCAGGGTTGGTGTTATAGAATAAGATGTAAGGGATAGGGTGAGGTGGATGCAGGTGATCCTAAAGGGAGCAGTCGAAAGAAGAAGAGGAAGAAGGAGACTTGTAATGGGTCTTTTTCACAGAACAGCAGATATTTTGATACATCACTGCAGAAAAAGCCTACGAGGTTCTTTTTTTTTCTCAATCAATTTAATATTTTCTTACACCTGTGAGAAACACTTCTGGTCCTTCTTCCACAGCTTACTAAAAACCCTTTTATTGTGAAAATAGTAAATATCAGATCGGAAGTATGGATGTTGTTTTATTTTGGTGTTTAACTTGATAACAGTAATCAGACTCGGGGAATGTACCTCGATTGTCCTGCCAAGTTTTTTGCTGCTACACATTTTCATGTACTGTTTCCTGGGAAATGGAGACATCAGTGTACGCTTTAGCTGTGTACTAGAGAAAAATTAGGGGGAGACATACAGCGGTAAGTTTTTGTCTTAAATCCCGGACTAGCTGGCGTTTCGTGAGATCAGAACTTCCTCCTCTTCGAGGCTGTTGGATGCTAGCAAATTTTTAGCTTTGTTAGCTTGTAAAATTTCCTCGTTAAAGTCTTGGTCGACAGAAACCTTTATCCGACACCAAATAAAGTTTTACGAGCGCTAAGGGGCACTTATATAAACTACACACTTGAATTATTTGTTAGTGAGTGAACATTTAGCTTCGGCTCAGCTGCTCAGTAACTCTTTGGGCGATTAAAGTTAAGTCACTTGCCTCCCGTAGCTAGCAGGCTAACCCTGGTTAGCCAGGTGGAAATTGTAAATAAAATGAGATTTCTTTTCTGCGCCGAGCTTCACATGTCGAGTAAGGTATGTGTTTGTCTTTACATTGTTACTACTTTTAAAACAAGTTTATAGAGCTGCGTCTGTCCAGCGTTCTACTTTAGGGCTCTAAAAGACGTGTGCACAGATAAACTTTGGCTAAAATGGCACAGTTTCCAAAAGTCCTACTCTGTGTGGGTTTTGTTAGACACTTAGGCTGATTAGTAAAGTGTGTATAAACTGATTTTTTTTTGGCTGCTGTAGAATGAGCTTTTTTTCATATCTTACAATAAGTACAGATCGTTTATCCTGTAGCGTGAATGTATTTGAAGTAAGTGATCTGTATTTAAAGTTAATTTAATTGTTGTGCTCTAAATAGAGATACGTTTATACAGTGTTCATTGCTGTCGCTTTATATAACTATTTTAATTAGTAGATAGCATATCAGTTGCTTAGTCCTTCCTTGTTGGTTGTAGTGACTTTTATTTTAAATTCACTGGGGCTTTCCGTCGGTGAGTCACGGTGCGTTTACTTTCTCTTGATGGCATGTGTTTTACTTGAACAGAATGAATCCCAGATTTTGCTGTAACTTTACTAAAATTTGATTATTTGTGTGTTTTAATATAGAAATTCCTAGTTATTCCCCCGTTATCTCATTTCTTAATACCTACCCAAGTGGCTTGGGGAGTCAGTTCGTGACTTTCTTTCTTTTTTTTCTTTTTTTTTTGTAGCTGTCGTACTAATTCTACACATTTTAAATATTTTCCAGTATTTTACATTACTTGAGCTCAGCCCTGATTTGTAAATAAATAAGAGATTAATGACTAATAGGGGTCAGAGTTTTCCGTTGCATAGAGGATTTTTGAGGTTTTAGCCAGATCCAGAAGAAAGTCACCAGAGAGTTTTGGTTACGTAAGCATGAGGGACATTTTTTCTTTCTTACATTATCAGAAATGCTTAGTTTTCTGTCAGATAAGGTAAAACACACTCATTGTATGTAGACTTAGTGTGCTCACCTGCCTTTTCTTCCATCAAGGGCATATTTGTTAGCTAGGAAAAAACCTAGATGGGTGTGTTGATGGTTTAAAAAAGCAGGTTAAAATGTTCTGTTTATACTTTGTGATGTAAGAAATTTTTTTTAAATTACCAGTTAACCAAATTTTGACAGAGGAATCAAGAAATGGTTCCACCTGATAACTGGTACCAAATTGTCCAATCCGCTGAACTGAAACAACTCAATGCTGGGATATTTGACTGATGTATCTTTTGGACCACACTGGTGGTTTTGCACACCTGAGTCACATGAATGCATTTTTTTGTGCTGTGTTGTGTTTGTGGAAATTTGTGTTGGCCTACTTTTTTCCGCACAGATAAAAGTAGCCTCAGCCTGAGTCACAGAAGACCCTTGGGCTGTGAGCTGAAGCAACATTTGTACATTTGTTCTATTGCAATAATGCCGCTTATCTAGAAGTATGATACACACAGTTTTGTTTAGTTTTTTCTGTGGGTTGGTGGATAAACTAACAAACAAGTATGCTGGGAACTGACAGTGAATCATTTAACATAATTTTTGACTGGGTTGTATTTTCTATTTGCAACTGATTTTTAAAATGTGATTTATTTATTTATTTTAATAGTCCACTGGACATTAATGCCATCTTTTGTTATGCACTCTGCCCTGTCTAGAAATTACAAGAAAAGCTTTCAGTGGATTTTTCTTAAAATTGGCAGAAACATTCATTGGGGGTCAGAGAGGCCTCCAGATTTTCAAACGAGTAAAAATGGTGAATTTTCACAAATTTGTGCTTAACTGCAGAAAAACTGTTCAGTAATGTTTTTCCTTAGTTGTCTTGTTCTTGTTAATAACAGGGTTCGTATGAGTGCTGGAAATCGTTGAAAATGCTTGGATTTTAATTTTCCAAAGAAGATTGCAATGAACACCCATGAAGCTCATGGACTTCTTTAAAATGTGACATATTTTAATCCTCAGTTTACACACTTAATTTTGCATTATCCCTTTTACCATAGTTTCAATAGAATTCACCAATTCCTCATGCATCCTGTCCAGTTTTTTTGCCAAATGAATTTAAAGACAGAGCAGTGTGTCTCCATGGCTCCATTATGGCACAGCTAGCCTCATCACTGCTGATGAATTGTAATTGTTTGTGGGAGTTTCTTTCCCCCTTCGCTGTACAACAGAAATCGAGCAGTGCTGTCTCTCCCCAATAAATCCACCAGTCTGCTTCCTGCTCCACTACTGTTTGTGGTGAGAAGTCTTTAGCAGAAAAGACTGAGTGGAGGTGCTGTTACGTTATGTTTTTGATTAGGAGAGGGCTAAAGTAGTGGAGTACGTTAATGTGAACTGATTTCAGTCCTACTTTGGAATAAACTTCAGCCACAGATGGTGGTGAGTGTCAGCCAAAAAAGCCTTATGATCACCATTCCTGGGAATCTCTTAACATTATTTATGCTTCTTAACTTTCTCAGCTCATGTGTTTGCCCCTTCAGTTGCGATAAGACTTCGGCTTTGTAACGTTCACATCAGACTGGCACTATGAAATACGTCACTAACTAGCTGTTAACTCACATGTTTTAGAGGACAGCTGAGATTCTCTGTGGTGCTCCTGGAGGAGCAGGACAATTAGACTGAATAAATACCTGCAATTCAGGCATGGACAGGTTCTTCAGCTGTAGGGCTGCAACTAACGACTATTTTAGTAATCAATTAATCTGTCAATTATTCTGAAGATTAATCGATTAATCGGATTAAAAAAAGGCATATTCTGGAGATTTCTCATTGAACTACTTCACCCTTTTTTCAAAAAATAAAATATTAGAAATACATTAAAAGATGCAAATTAAAAATAATTCAATAATTTTTTAAATACGAAAATAAACATTTTATTGCCTAAAATGAAATGCCATCACATTTCTTGAGTGAATTTGAACCAGGTGTAGCTAAAACTATGCCACTTGAGGAGTTTTGGGTAAAACATATTTACACACAAAGTTGATTTTATCTTAAATGCAAAATGTATATATATTTTGTTCAGTTTTGGCTTAATTACTGCTGTGAGTATGTTGTTTTTTCAGGCAAATGGCCTTTTTTTGAGTCTGTACCCCAGTTAACGATTAATTGATTACTAAATTAGTTGTCGATTATTTCAATAATCGATTTATCAAGATTATTCTGATTAATCGTTTCAGCCCTATTCAGCTGTAACTCAGTAATTAATAGTGGATCACAAATTGAAATCCTCATTATGGATCAACATCTTACAAACTCCTCATGAAAGGATTGCCAGTCTAGTGAATTCAGCACAAGGAGGGTGTACTTCTGTTTTTTTGTTTTTTCTTTTTCTAAATATATAATTTCTTACTTTTTGCACAAGCGCATTCCTGTTCTGTGTCTGTTCATGGTCTTAGACACTTGGGTTTACAGTTGCACATTGTGACACAATACATGTTCCTGCCAATGGCTTTATATAAATCCACTGACCCGTATTGATGGTAATGCACCAGCAAAGAAAGGGAAGAAGATGACTTGGAGCTGGTAAATATGCTGTATTTCTTAAGAGAGTGACTCAACTGTAACTGTAAGGAAACAGGCCTTTATTTGAAGTATGCTTATTTTTAGAGTTTTTTATTTCTAATTCTCTCTGTTAAGTGTAATAACAGCTGTTATACTGTTAGATAATTGCATAAATCAAACACCACTCTGTCAGTTTGAAAACTGTAAAAGATGTCAGGTCCCTTTAGTGGAAATATTCTCTTGTATGTGTTGTGTAAGAATAGAGTACAGTATTGCCCGGCTGTGACGTTGTTAGCCATTTTTCCCCCCTCATCTGCATTTTTGATCTATAAGACTTGGCTCATGTTTAACCACTCATTTAGAGTTGAGGACGAAAGGGGACTTAACACAATAAGCGACCTAGCAGTGACAGAAACCACAGAAAGTCATGGACTTCAGGCCACAACCAACGAAATAACCGCTGGCCATGTAAAGGTGGCATGTCACCTTTAAAATTTCTCAACTTTGAAGCGAGTGATTGAAGCAACTGCCAGTGAGAGCAGAGGATAATCATTGCTTGATTTGTGAAGGGATGATAAATTAGAGGATTACCTAAGCAACCAGAGCATGAAATGTCCACTAGTGATCAACCGCTAGCCAAAAAGTGAGGCACAAAAAGGAAATTCCTTTATATGTCAATGGGGTTTTACAGAAGTTGTTAAACAGTGCAGGTTTCAGACTTCAGAAAAATCCTGAATCTTTAAGAAGAAAGTGCACTGATTATGCTTTGCGACACTCGCACTGTGTTCAGGTGACTAAAACGAAATGTAAACATCACTTTTGTTTACAGGAAACGTGACGGGGCTCTTGTGAAAAAACTCCTAGCGGAACAGTAGCAGCTCAGATCTGCTGTCTGGTAATGTAGTAATTTTGGTGTATTTGTCACACCGGAAATCTACACAACACGCAGTGACACTGGCATACATGGCCTTAGCCATTAATTTTAAAAGTAACCGCAAATTTCATAAACATTATTGGAAGTTAACACTTGAGCCCATGAGGCCTTGACATGCTTGATGCCTGAACTGAACATGTTGCTGAGATCCTTGAAGTAAGAAGTTAAACATAAATGGGAGAAACTCACAGCTGTAAAGAAAACTTATTAAAGTGGGATTTATCCATCTGCAGTAAATCTACAGTACAGGTACATCAGAATCATAAACCCTTCTGTGACCCAACGCCATAACCTGATCTGTTGTGATTGACCTATTTGGTAACATTGTTTCATCCTACACATTTATAGCTGCTTCTTCTACTGCCACTTTCCAAATTGACTGGAAAAGAATGGACCAACTCAAAGAGAGAAACCACACTGCCAGCTAGTGTTTTGGTGGCAACACTGGTACACCACACACAAGTATAAATGCTGTGTCAATAGTGTCGGCCAATTGCGTAGGCTACATCACAGGCTCTGCGGAGGTAAAATGCAGAAGTATAAATTCAGCTTTATTTGTATGAATGAATGACAACGAGACTTATTTAGTTATGTTCATTCAGGCTGTTAAAAAAAAAGATTAACATGAACATCAGGATAACAGCATACATTAAATATTGTAATACCTGTAGCTTGTGTTTAAAAAAAAAAAAAAATCTAAATCCTAAACTTTCCCTAATGTTCTGGCCCACTTATCAGCCAATCGGCATTTGACCAATGCACAGTGTCATGCAGGTCAAGGACCCTGCAGTTGGGATTTTGGATGGCAGGGGAGCATGTTTACAGTGGGTGAAAACCCTTTTCCATAGGTTCTCTATAGGTTTGGGTTTAGTTTAGGCCTAGAAAGTTCTACAGTGACCCTGTGGTAATGATGGCAGAGAGTTCATAACCCAGCTCTGCTACAAAGAGGGCAATTTACACTCTGCCCTGTTTGGAAATGCTTATGATTTCAGTAAGTAGACTTAACAATAAACAGCCTCAAATTAAAAGCTTGATGCACTGCAGCTCATTGACTTTATTTCCTGTTTAATGTTACGGAAACAGCAGAGCTCAGCCAGGGTGTCAAATCTTGTTTCTCTATTACACAGTCTAATTATTTTGTGTTTATATTGCAATGTGTCAGTATGTAAAACTTTTTTTTTTTTTTTTTTAAAAATTTTTTTATTGGTTTTTAAAA
>VUQJ01032685.1:13694-28622 GCA_015108635.1 Andinoacara biseriatus | reverse complement strand
TATGTATATATGATGGAACTTGATTAGAAATTTTAATTGAGTTAATTACAGGTAATTAATTAATAATTAATTAATAATGTAATTAATGAATCGCAAACAAATTATCAACAAATTTAACACTTTCAACTTTTGCTACTAAAATTTTGAATGAATTGACGTACTGTATATGCTTAACAACAAACATGTTTATTGCTTTGTGAAATTTTTTTTTTAATTGTTATTAAAACAACAGATTGGGCAAAGTGCTATTATAGTTATTCAGATTTCAAGTACTTCAGGAAAAATAAAACAGCGCACTAGACAATAATGATAACACCATTGTATTATATTTATTTTAGACATGTGGGACACAGAGAGAGCTGTGGGCCAAGGTGGAATTGAACCCAGGCCTTTCAGATGTCATTCTAACTGTGAGGCAGCAGTGCTAACCATAGTGCTAACCACCACACCTCTGTACTCCAGTTTCCTCCCACATTTGTAGCTTCAACTACTGTATACAACAGCAGTCTTTTCGAAAGTCCCATCAGAACATTTTTTAAAGCAAAAGTTGTCCCTCAAGTGGACCAAGAGAAGCGGCTTCCTCGCACATCGCTGTTGTTTGCGGATGCGTTGTTGTCGCCTGTGCGTCAGATTTACAGGCGTGCTGTAAATATGGGAATACAAAGGTTCCGCCTCCGAACTTTAAAAAAAATGTCATTAATTGCGTTAAAATTTTTAACGCGTTAAAATCTTTGTAATTAATTATTCGAAATTAACACGTTGAAGTCCTGGCCCTAATTTATATATATATATATATATTCTATATCTGTTAGTCTGGCATTGACCACATTAATGAAAACACCACAGGAAAATTTTAAATAGTAGTTCACAAGGCAAAAATTTAATTGACAATGAAAAACTAATAAATGCTCAAAATATACATTAAATGATATTTCTGTAGAGATCGTAGCATTTAGAATTGTCCAAGAATATGTTTTCAGCAACTTCCAGCAACATATTGGACAATACACGTTTTCCCTAGTGACCTGTGGTTGCCAGAGGGTGACAACTGGCCTCTAGGCCTGTGTGACTGAAGCTTTACCACTGCATCCTTCAAAAAGCTTTAGAGTCAAATTAGAATCACATTGTGTGGCATCTTTTCATCATGAAATTAAAGATACAGCAAAAAGACGCAGGACTGCTGAACAGCTAGAATCCGATAAGAATAGGACAACATTCTCCCAAAAGTCCATCAGCTGCTCTCCTCAGTTCCCAGATCTTTATAGACGGCTGTTAAAAGAAGGGGATTATACCCATTGTTAAACATGGCCGTGCCCCAACTTTCTGGAATCATGTTGCTGCCATCAAACTTAAAATGACCATATAAAATTCTATATAAAGTGATGTAAAATCTTGCCTAGCCCCTAAAAAGGTTGCCAGCAACCTGGTAGATACGAAAATGTTAAGCACGCAACCAGCCAAAAATATTGCATCATTACAATGCATAAATTCATTCAGATACAGGTTAGAAGCTTAATTTGATGTTCACATTAACCATAAGAATGTGCGAAAAGTAATTTCTGGGACTTTGACTGTGGTGTGATCGTTAAAATCTGCAAAACTGCAGAAAATCCCTAAGTGGCACTTGTGTGAATAGTAAAGTATTGTTGATGAGAGGCCAAAAGAGAATGGCCAAACAGGCTGGAGCTCACACAGAAGCGACGATAACTCTTTACAGCTGTTCTGAAAACAGCACCTGAGAATGAACAACTTTAAGGCAGATGGGCTACAAGAGCAGATAACCACATTTTCTTCCTCTGTAATCCAAGAACATAAATCCAAGGCTGTAGTGGGCGCACAGGGGAGTTGAAGTTGAACCTGTGGCCAGTATGATTCTGTTGGAGCTGCAGATTGTAGAACTGCATTTTGGCAACAACAGCATGAATCTGTTGATCTAACCTTTGCCTCAACAGTTCAGGCTGCTGGTGTAATGTGAATGAATTTTTGGTACACTTTAACCCAGTAAAACCAAATAGATATGATTTCAATGCCACACTGTGTCCAAGTGTTATTGCTGACACTGTGCATCCAGTTATCTTTCATCTTCTAATTGCAGTGGCTGCTGGTTCAGCAGTCAAACCAACACACAGTAGATTAGCAGTATGAATTTGCAGCAGACAAATCTGAAGAAATTATGTCATGAATCATCTTAACAAGGATGCAGAATCTCAAAATAAGGATGCTCCAAGAATTGAGGCTGTTTGAAAACAGAGAGAGGTGCAAACTAGCGTGGTTTGTGGGAAAGCAGGGTAAAGTCCAAAAACGCTTTAGAAGAGATGTTGCTGTTTCAGGGGGCTTCATGGTAAACAGAAGCAGTTGTGGCAGAGATGCTGTCAGACATGCTCTTCTCACTTTCACTCCCCAAATATTAAATCTTTAGGCAACTTTGTTATTCTTATATCTTGTTTCTGAGAGGAAGAAGAGAGACAGAAAAGAATTTAAAAAAAAATATTTTGGAGAAAGGTCAGAGCTGAGAGCCACTACTTTTTCAGTCTTTTTACTGGTAAAAAAAAAAAAAAAAAGATTTGGGCCCAAACCTGTTTATTTCTTTTATACAACATCACAAATTGCCAGCAGGAAACTGGGCAAGTAGCTTTAAACATGGCTTAACCCTGTGAGCTCTAAATCATCGCTGCTGATGATAAATACCCTGATCCCCAATCCCTCAACCTATGCCATCATTTGATTGATTTATTTTTTTTAAATGGCAATTGGGGGAATGGAGATATTGCTCACGGCCATACCGCCCTGAGCACACCCAGTCTTGTCTGATCTCAGGAGCAAAGGTTGGTACTTGGATGGAAGTCTTTAGGGAAACCCTTAAATTGGGGTGGGGGTGGGGGGGGGTATGACCAGGTAGGGCAACCTGGAATAAGAAAGCCAGCAGACAACTGGCTCAGTAGGCACCCCGATTCCCCACACCCCTGTACGGGGCAGAGGTGACAGCACCATGGAGCGCCGCAGTCCCTGAGATCAGTGCCACCACCCCCACCACAGAGGGCAGCCTACTCCACATCCATTCACTCAGCAATACACACAAACAAAAGACAAGACGCTCTGGCATGAGCTGGAAATATGATGCCCGGTCCACCCCAGATTAAACTTTCCTTGTAGAATAGATTTTAGTTGTTGATATTCCAGAAATCTGCTGTTTCCAATTCCATATTTTGATATGAGTTCATGGATTGTAATAAGGTTTCCCTCTTGTATAATGTCTTCTAAATTATTTATCCCCTTATTACGCCATAATGGAAAATTCAGCTTTTTCTTTTTCTGACAAATATCGGGATTGTTCCAAATGGGTGTTAATTTACATGGGATAAGTGAAGACTTGGTTATTAAAAATTCCCACCAGGCTGACAGAGAGGTGTTTATACTAAGGCTTTTAAAGCAGTTATGATGCTTAATACTGGGGCTAATGAAAGGTAGATCTGAAAATTTTACTTTTCTGCAATTGCTTGTACTAAATCCAACCAAGGGTTGTCTGATGAATCTGATTTGATCCACTTTGAAATATACTGCAGTCTATTCCCTAGAAAATAAAAATAAAACTTTGGTAGTTCTAGACCGCCACTTTGTTATGGCTTTTGTAAAGTTTTCAGACTAATTCGTGATGGTTTGTTTTTCCATAGAAATTTTGAGATGTTTGTGTCAAATGTCTTTAATCAAGCAACAGAAGGTTTACTAGGGATAAGTGTGAATAGATAATTAACTTTTGGTAAAACCATCATTTTAATAGTGGCAACTCTTCCCATGAGTGATATAGGTAAACTAATCCAACATGTAAGATCATTCTCTATTGTTTTTTATAGGGGGATATGATTTAAACGTACCAAGTCTGTGAGCCTGGTGGAAAAAATTATGCCTAAATATCTAACATTACGTGATTTTAGCGGAGTCCTGGAGGTGTTCTGAAAATCACAGTTTAGAGGCAAAACTATTGATTTACTCCAGTTGATAGAATAATCAGATATAGATGAGAACTTATCTATCAGTGTGATTGTCTTTAGAAGAGAAGCTTGTGAACTCCTAAGGAAAAGTAATACATCATCAGCATAAAGGCTTATTTTATGGTCTGTATTTTCAGTACGAATCCCAGCATTTTGTCGAGAGATTTTTGCTAGTGAATATCCTTCTTTTTTCTTTTTTTTTAACCTTTTCTTCCTGTACCAAACACACATCAAATGTGATGCAATATTTAAAAGCATGGTGTAAATTATTTATCATACGTAAGTCTGGTCTCTGGAGCTTGAAAAAAGGCAACTGGACTTCTTTTTGCTTCTTGAAGACGTTTTGCCTCTCATCCGAAAGGCTTCTTCAGTTCTCAGCCAAGTGGTGGAGAGACCCAGGTATTTAAACCCCTGTGGGTGTAGTCCCCTGGAGGTGTTATGACCCTCTATTGTTCAGTCTATCATAAGTCTGCTTTTACTATCAACATAATTTAAAAACTGTTTAAAAAAATCTGAACAGTCTCTGTTTTCTCAGCTATGCAGCATCATGCTGCTATGTCATCTTAAGTTGGTGATGTCATCTGGATGCACCACTGCATCCGTTGACTCCATAGGGCTAAGCAGCTTTTAAACTAGAACACGTACCAACAACAATCTTTCAAAAGAATTGCTTCCTATTTATGGTGCGTAACTGGCATGCATCCTTTCAACCTGACCTCTGCAGGAGGATGAACAAACTGGCTATTGATTGCTGAGAGACTGTAACTAGGCCCTTTTCACTTTGATGAGGTAATGTTGTGATGGTAAATGTCAGAGAAATGTCAAAGCCTTCTGGGCTCAGATAAAAAGCGGGGCCCACAGGTCAGATGGAAGTCAACCATTACTGTGGCATGTCATACATGGAATGAACATTTCTCTGCTGAGTCAGCAAAGGACAGTGTATTAAGCATGATTCAGCAGAAATCTCTTAGGCCAGATAAAAAGCAGTCAACCTGTTCATACTGTATCTTAGATGCAAATGTAAAGAAAGCCAAAAAGAATGAATCTTATAGATACTACTGATGGTGGCTTAGCTGGTCTCAGGAAATTCTGAAAAAGGATGATGTAGAAGTAGAAAAGAAAATTACCTTTACATCAGATATTTAAAACACCTGCATGTATGTTCCAACAATTTCTCACATCAAGAGAAATAGCTAAAAGTGGTAGAAGTACATAAAATAATCTTGAATTATGAACATCACAACAAATACAACTTTTTTCTCTTGCAAGTGTCTAAAAATAGTATCACAAAAATTCCTCAAAACACAAAAAAGAAGGGATTTTAATTAAGCACAAAACATAATTTTGTGGTTTATTTGTACCTTTTTGTGAAATTGGGAAACCCAGACTCTTGTTTCAGATGTCCAATTTTTTTCTATTAGATTTTTCTTCTCTTTATTTTGAGACACTGAGGACTGATGTTGTCCGTGACATTGACATTGATGAGGACAGGTGTTTTTCAAAAGTTGAACAGTCTTCAATTAAATGTGGCATGAACATGAAAACACTGTTCATTCAAGTCATATTTGTGCTGAGGACACTGAGTACCGTTAACCCCGAGCTATTCCTGATTTGTAAAGAAAATAAATAAACCAGCTGAAAAGGTCCAACTGGTGCTTGACCAGAAGACACAGGAAGAATTGAATGTTTGTTGATATCAGTACTGAGACAGTCTGGGACTATCATCTAGTACAGAAGGATATTTAGAGCTGCAGTATTAGCTTCTATTGCTTTGGTTCAGCCCTTGAGCAAGTAGGATGTGAAGGTTGGTTAGTGTGATTGGATGGTTGACAGAGGTGACAGTAACAAGCTCAGCTTATTATCGAAAGATGAGAAACTTTCAACTGTTGCTGACCATAAAAAAACATTCAGAAAATGTATCTCATCACTGCTGAGGTGTTAAACACTGTGTAAAACTGTGGCACTCATATTGCAACAGTTGAAAGAGTATGGCAGCTGTGGTGGACAGACCCCCTGAGTGTTTAAATCCTGCAGTGACCCACATCATTGCTTTCTAACTCGCTGCTCCCATTATGTTTAACATAACAAACTTTGATACCTTCCGTACATCTAAATGGCACACAACATTTGCCTTCCACTGTAACTAATGTGTATCTGCTGGAATAGTTTGATTTTAAATGCAAATCTTTTGATAACATTAAAGTTTATTGATGTCCTCATCACAGCAACTTGAAGTAGTTTCCTTCTGAATGATCTTTTGTGAATACATCTAATTTCTGGAGCTGACAGATGAAACCCATTCAGATACAGTGTATGGATTTTTATGGATGATTTTCACTCATCACCTTTAAAGCTCAGATTAGGCAGCTGTTGTGTGCTCCGGTCACATAGGATTGAGCCAAGCAATGAAAATGAGCCAGAAAGATCATGGAGAGCAGTCCAAGGCTGTAAAGATTTGATGTGAAATGTCCAATTATGACCCTCCATACAGTGTTAAAAAAAACTAAAAAGATCTGTATCAACTCTAAATATTAGTCATGTCTAGGTTGGCCTCAAGTTCTACCTCTGGTAAAATTATCATGCAAACCTGTCCATAATGTCAGCAAACAAACCAATCACAGAGCCTACATTTCAGAGGTAATAACAGCAACGCTGAGAGTAACATAGTGACAGTGACTTTATAACATAACCACTGAAACAAGGTGTTGTTTTTCTGTTCTTTGGCACTGGTAGTGTGAAATGTACTGTGGTAATGTAAAAATGTAATGTGAGATAGCCTGATGTCGAAAATAATGTCTGTGATTTGCTGTGGATACTTACGCTAATGAGTAAAAACATTATGAATACATGCCCAATTTCCTGCTGGCCCTTTGCTCACTGCCAAAACTGCTTTTGTCCATTGAGACACAAACTCTGCCAGAGCTCTGGATGTTACCTTTGGCCACTGGCACCAGGAGACATTATAAGCAGATCCTTTAAATGCTTGAAGTTATTTATTGGAACATCTGCAGTTCAGACATGTTTCAGCATGTACTTACACCCCTCTGATGACCAGGAGCCTTGCTGAAACTTTTACTTCTCATGAAAATTATTTTATTTCCTGATCTTTTGGTGGGAAGGCAAAATAAATAAATAAATTGAGAAGAGTTTGGTGGAAAATTGAGCACATAAATCAATGCAGTGGTGTGACTTGAGTCCAACTGTGACTGAGGGCAGAGCTGTATTTCAGAGCTGAAGCCCCTCCGACCCAGCTGACTGCTCAGCGACATCTGGTTAGCTTCACGCTGAAAGTATTTCTGTGTGGAGGCATTGTATGTCAGCAGTGGGTGATTAATGATGGTAAAGGCAGTTGAAACAAATTGAAAGTGAAACCAAATGAAGGTAGAAAGAAAAAATGCAGTCTGTAATCAGATAATGAGCACTTCATGGGCTTGTGGAGTGTCTTTTAGAGTTTTACTTCGAGCACCAAGGGCAGAAAAGAAGTTCACAATCCATGAAAGTACATAATGACTCAGAGATATCTCCTGAGGAAGCTGGGACTCTCTAGGGGCTCTGCATTTGTTCTGGCCATTTTGTAACCCTTGGACTGAAGCCTCCCCTGCACGCTGCATCGTTTGTTGAGGAACTGTTCAGTTTTTATTGACACTCAAGTAGTTTTAATCCATGAAAGACAAAAAGGGAGGTGAAGACTTGAAGAAAGCAGGACAGATGTTTACACCTGTTGTTTTTCTAAGTTATATATTTAGTCCCCTCAACATCCACCAGATTTAGTCACCTGTTTAGGGTTTAGTGGCGGGATTAGGGTTAGGCTCACATCTTCTTCTTGTTGCTCCTTTTAAGAGTCGTCACAGCAGATCATCTTCCCCCATCTCACCTTGTCCCTAGCATCTTCTTCTGCCACATCAACCCTCTGCATGTTGTCCTTCACTACATCCATGGATCTTCTCTGTGGTCCTCCTCTTTTCCTCTTACTTGGCAGCTCCATATTCAACACCCTTTGTCCAGTATATCCACCATCCCTCCTCTGTTCATGTCCAAAACATCTCAGCCTCGGCTCTCTTATGTTGTCTCCAAAGCACTCAGTCTGAGCTGTCCCTCTGATGTACTCCTTTCTAATCTTGTCCATCTTGGTCACTTCCAATGAAAATTTTGCATTTTCAACTCTGCCACCTTGATCTTAGGTCTCAAAGCTTCCAGTCATTTTGCCAGTGTCACCATCTTCAAACCATACATCATAGCAGGTTCTCACTACCATCTTTTAAACTTTTTCTTTTACTCTTTCTATTATTCCTCACAATTGTCACTAATACACATTTCCATCCACTCCACCCTGCCTGCACTCTCTTCTTCACCTCTCTTGGGCACTGTCCTTTGCTGTAGATGGTTAACCACAGTTATAGAACAGTTATAGGACCTGGCTTCACCACCCAGTAGTTTTCACCATATTTTGGATGGTATGATAATGAATCAGGTATTGAACTGTGACAATAAAAAGGTCTTTATAGTTGAAACTAATGAGCCCTACAGACATCCTCAAACCGAGACTTGCCATGAATGTTTGACAAGTCAGCCATCCCAAGCTCAGAAAGTTGCATATTAAGATTTCATTTAAGACACAGCAGAGATCATTTTAAAACCTCGTACAAACTGCAAAGACCCATGAGCCTGATAACGTGTTAATAGCAGGTGTGAGTAATGTTTAGCTGGTTGAAGCATAGGAAAAAGGCTACCTTCTGGACTGGGAATACCACATTTAGACCGCATGAAATTTATCATTAAATCCCTTGTAGCAGGAGACGACATCTGACTTGTGAATATTTTATGTTTTCACTTGGTGCTCATAGAAAAGACGATATGATTGTTTTGTTTTTTTTTTAAATCAAAATGTGATTTAGAATACGCTTTCCAGCCAGTTTTTTCCTCCTCATAAATCCTTATGTATAATTACATAAACAGCACCACAACCAGTCCTGAATTTTTCATATCTAATCAGTTATTAATTTTGTATTGGCCTTTGCCTGCCTGGATCATATATGGCCTGATCTGCTTCTGTAAATCACGTGGTCAGAGACTTTGATGTCAAAGATGCTGCTGCTATAAAAACAAGAATATTTCACACACAGCTTCATGAGGTAATCAATTGAAATGGTTTTCCAGCCGTTTTGAAGGAGTTCCCAGAGGTGCTGAGCACTTGTTGGCTGCTTTGTCTTCACTCTGCGGTTCAACTCATCCCAAACTATATCAATTGAGTTTAGATCCGATGATTGTGGGGGCCAGGTCATCTGACACAACACTCCATCACCCTCTTTCTTGGTCAAACAGCCCTTACATAACCTGGAGGGGGTCATTGTCCTGTTGAAAACCAAATGATGGTTCCACTAAGCTCAAACCAGATGAGATGGGATGTTGCTGCAGAATGCTGTGGTAACCATGCTGGTTAAGTGTGCCTTGGATTTTAAATAAATCACCAGCAGTGTCACCAGCAAAGCACCCCCATACCATCACACATGCTCCTCTATACGTCACGTTGAAACCTACACATGTAGGAACCATCCTTTCACCTTGTCTGCATCTTACAAAGACATGACGTTTGGAACCAAAAATCTCAAATTTGGACTCATCCGTCTGAAAGCCATTCCAGGAGACTACCTCACAAAACTGCGAGAAAAATCCAAGATGTGCAAAGCTGTCATCTACGCAAGAGGCGCCTACTTTGAAGAATCTAAAATCTAAAACATATTCTGGTTTGTTTAACACTTTTTTTGTTTACTAAATAATCCATATGTATTTCTTCATAGTTTGTATGAGTATTAGTATTGATCTACAATGTAGACACTTTCCTCACTCCTCACAGTTTGACTGCTGATATAAGGATATTCATTTTGCACTTATTTGCATGGTCGCTAGAATTCTCTTAATGGACTTCCAGCAGGTGCAGGATTAAACCTGTGTACTAGCTTCCCTTGAGTCTATGTTCTGAAGAAGGCCAAAAGAGACTTTTTTGGAGAATTTTTTTATCCTTGTTATTTACCCTGTTCCTTGACTGCTGAGACTTGGGAGATCAGCTTAATAAAACAAAAAATAAACATTCTCACTGTCTGTGGTTGGGGTTATGGTTAAATGTTCTACTAAACTAATGTAGTTCTGGCAACCTGTTTTTAACCTGTTCTTATTGTGAGGCAGAGACGGAAGAGCAGAGCTTGTTAAAGTAAACATGATGGGTGATATGAGAGAGAAAGGGAGCAAGAGAGAGGGGCAAAGAAAGTGTTTTTAATATAAGTAAAAGCTAACAGCAGCAATAGCTAAGCGGCTTAATAGTAACTTTTGTATTAAAAGAGCAAATTAACAGTGTTTAGACCCAGTGGAGTGATAGCTTAAGGCAGGCAGGCAGACACTGACAAGACCCCTGACAAGATCTGCAGAGAATCACATTACATGTTGTTTGTAGCCTTTAAGTCTGAAGGCTTCCAATACTTTTTTCTTTCCCCTTTCCATTTTTTTCTTTTTTAATCTAATTTTTAGTCAGTCTTTAACATGCAGGAGTTTTGTGTAACTTTAGCTGCAGTTGATGAGATCATGTTGGCACTAAACTAGGTCACAGCATCTCTCAACAGCTTTATTATTAAGAGTTATGGCTGCTGCTGATGTTGAGCTTAACAATAATGTCTTGTTAGGCTTTTATTTGACAGGGATGGTATATGAGACAGGAAGGTGGTTAGAGACTATGACATGCAGCAAATGGCCTGGGGTAGTGGGGCACATGCTTTGCACCGTCATGGTGAAAAGAAACAATGTTGCTATGAGTTTAGATGAGATAAACCATATTCCTCATATAAATCGAGGTTTCTACATTTTTTAATACATCCATACACACCAACCTCCTCCTTTCACAAACATACAACTGCTCTATTTGCTGGAGTATTTTGTAGATTAAAAGAAATAATTTTAGGGCAATGTGAACCAGATCGGTGAAGGGTGATGGTGGTTACTGCTGGCATATCCAATGAGGGTAAACTCCATACCCAAAATATAATATTATGAAAAACATGAAAAACACCCCAAACAAGTTTATAATTCACTGCTGCCTCAAACTGTCTCCGGGGTGGCTGTAGCTCAGGCGGTAGAGCAGGTCACCTAATGATCGGAAGGTCGGCTGTTCGATTCCTGGCTTCTCCGGGCTACGTGTCAAAGTATACTTGGGCAAGATACTGAACCCCAAGTTGCTCTCCAAAGCAAGGAGTGTGAATGTTAGACAATAAGCGCTTAGTTACATGTGGAAGTGCTTGTATGATTGGGTAAGTGTGTTGTATGAGTGCTCAGATAGAGTAGAAAAGCACTATATAAGAACTAGTCTATCTAGTAAGACAAACAGTAAAAACAAAAATTAAACTAAACCAGCATGAACACATGTAACTTTCAGGGTCAAATCTCACTGATTAACAGCATAAAACACTCAAACATTGTGCTTTACATCTGATTGCCTCAAGGCCTTACGATATCCTCCACAATATGCACTTGAACATATACAAATTTTCATTGAATTTTGAGTGTTTTAACCAACCTTTTTTACACCTGTGGTGTTCCCGGTCAACATATTTCAGACTAAACAATGTCTTTTGCGGATATACATCTAACAACTATATATATATGGGATCACACAGACCACATATATATTAAGTCCTTTTAGTCCTTTTACTCTGAGCAGAATAGGTAGGCGACTGACCAAGCGGTCCTGGTCCTGGTCCAGGTTTTTGGACATAATAAAAAGGGCACTGAAATTGAACCAGAGATAGAGGAGGCTGTCTCGGAAGTGGACGACAACACAGATTTTGATCCAGACTTTGAGGAGACTGACCAGTCAACAGATGGACATGGAGAGGCAACTGAAGAACGGGCACCTGAGGAGACATTCCAGTCTAAGAATGGACACTTGCTCTGGTCTTTATTCCCCCAGGTCAGAGGAAGTAGAGCAAGAGTGGACAACCTCATAAAGATGATGCCAGGGTAGCATGATATGCAGCATCTCGTGTGGATGAAGTCCAGCTTCCAACTGTTTTTACCAGAGTCCATTGAGGGAATTATACTGGAGATGACAAACCTGGAGGGGAAGTGTGTGCTTGGGGACACCTGGAGAGAAATCGACCTGGTAGAACTCCAATCCTACATAGGTCTGTTGATTTTAGCAGTATGACTTAAACAATGAGACTACAAAAAGTCTGTGGGATGCAGAATCTGGCTGGCCTATATTCCTGGCAACTATGTCCTCACAACAGTTTTATGTCCTTTCAAGAATTATTTGATTTGATAACAGAGATATACGACCCGTCCACTGGCAAAATGACAAACTGGCTTATGTACAAGCCAAGCCCTAGAGACAACAAAACAAGCCTGAGATTCTGCAAATGTGATGCCTGTGTTTGCAAGGCCCACTTTGACCTGAGTGTCACATGCCACTCATGTGCATGAATTCATATGCATACACACACACACACACACACACAACTTCATGTTGAGTTTCGTTATTGGTTTTCCATTTACTTTTTCCATTACATCTTAATTTTGTAATAAATTTTCAGTGCCTGTTTGTATTTTCACTGCAGTTATTTTATGTCAGATTCTATAAATTCATGTTAAACATTACTTTGAGACATTTTTCACAGCTAAAGAATGTTGAATAAAAATTTGGAGGTAAAAAATGGTTATTGTGCTAATTTTAGAGCAGTTAAAACAGTCCGGTCAAGTTTGACCGGAAACACTAAAGTAACAGGTGGGAGGTGAACAGGACAGGAGGGGTACATGCAGTACATACACGGTACCCAAAGCGAAACTGTAGCCACACTGTTATCAGGTTTTTATAAGGTATTTGCTGAGACTGGGTTCTTCTTAAATGTGTTTGTTTTGTTGTGTTTCTCTGTGTTAGTTTGTTTTGATGTTTGTGTTCTCCTGCGTCTCATCGTGTTTCGTGTTAGCCTTCAATTCTCAGTGAGAATAGTGTCTTTTTGGTACTTCCTGTTTTGCTTTGAAGGTGAGTTTTTTGTGTCTCTCTGTGTGTGTTTGTGTGTGTGTGTGTGTGTTTTTGTTTTTTCTGGTTTTTGTTTTAGCTCTATTTCCTGTTTTCAATCTTTTCTCTCCTTTGCAGTTATTAACCTGTCCTCATCATTTTTCCACCTTTGTTGGATGCTCCATGTGTTCCACTGTTCTTGGTTTCACTTTTAGGATTTTGTATTTTAGGGTTGTTATGATGAGGTAAATGCTTACTCTTCCTTCATTTAGACACACAGCTGTAAGTCTAGGTGCAGGGCACAGCTGTGTAGTTTAAAGAAGTGGCTAACACAAGCTTAAACCAAACTCCATCCATCCATTTTCTTCCACTGGAAGACAGCTGGGACAGGCTGGATTCTATCACATATATTGTGAGAGGCAGGGTACATACTGGACAGGGTGCCAGTCTGTCACAGCTGTAACACACTGACAATCATTTGCGCTCACATTCACTCCTACAGCCAATTTAGACTCACCAATTAACCTAATACACATGCCTTTAGTCTGTAGAGGAAGTCACAGTTTCAAGAGAGAACCCACAAAAAGGTTTCAACTGGGAGGTGGATTCACACCCAGCATCTTCTTACTGTGAGGTGACAGTGGAAATTACACCATCGTGCTGCTTGCTGAAACAAGCGCATGCTGTTAAATAAAAATATGAACATTTCTTTAGACTTTCTGCTGTGAAAAGGCCCAGAGGGGAAAAAATGGCAGAGTAAGATCCATAATGTGACAGTGTAAGATTCATAGAGTCACAAAGTAACAGATGGCAGCAAGATAAAATATAGTGTCACAGCTTGTCAAGCTCTTCTAAAACAGCATACTCACACTGAATCATCGTTTTCAGTAAAGGTTCAGATTCAGACCTTAATTCTCCCATTCCACTTTATTTGTTGTTGCTCAGATTTTAGAGGATTTAATAAATCCCTGTACAGCAGGGTTTTTATTTGCAATTATAGTTCAAACAGAAAGTTTTTCTATGTGCAGTTGATGCTTCCTTGGGGTTTCTAAACAGATGGAATGAACCCATTCAAGCTGAAGTTAATGCCATTGTTGAGTAGAAATTACAGGAGAGAAGCCAACTGAAAGCATAAATTTGTCTGATTGCTTAAACTGCAGGTTCAACAGGACGAGCGGTGATTTTCCCTCCTCAGCTCCGAGCTTTTACAAACATAATGAGCTGTAATTGGTCAAGAGACTGAGTGTGATACCAACAATCATGCTATACTTTTCTAATGTAATGGATTTACATGTTTGTAGCTAACAAGAAATAAATGGCAAAAACAAAGATTTAGAAAATGAGCCTGAATCAAGAATTTGCTGAATTATGATAAAATCATGTAATGATTATCTGAATGTTTGCAAGATATCAATATATGGCATCACTGTAGTGTTATTCAGTGGATGTATGTTATCTTGATTTGCAGCTGTGATTGACTAAATCATGGATTAACAGAAAGCACATGTGGAGCTCAGTGATGCTTGTGACAAGTGAGGCACTGATTTATCAGGAGTCGGATGTTCACACGCATGAACCCAAAATAGAAGCTTATATTTCAATTTTAATTATGGTAATGATTAATAATGCTTTAATCAACTCCATACTGTTTAACAATAAGGGCAAGAAAAACAAAATATTTAATGTAAGATTAAACAATTTATTTATTTTTTTTTTTTTGGGGGGGGGTCTCAGTTTATTTAAAAACTGAGACCCCCCCCAAAAAAATAAATAAATAAATAAATTCTAAATATAAAACCTTTAGAAAAAAAAAATTCTAAAGGTCAGTTTGTTAAAGAAGAAACTCTCCTTAAAACCAGTCCCCGCGACAACAGAAACCCTCCCGTGGCTGCTGGGATCTCCAGTAGCAAAGCCGAGAGACTTTGCTTTTATTGCCAT